>BGPT01001792.1:64824-78015 GCA_003297045.1 Symbiodinium sp. clade C Y103 | reverse complement strand
AAAGACATGCAACATAGAAGCAAACACCACCTATCGTTTGAGTATGGCGCAACCGGTCAAAATTGAATGCCATGTATCTGTGGTATTCATTGGCACAAAGCAATGTTTCATAGCAAAAATGACAGTCCCATAGTATATTTTCAGCAAAATGATTTTTCCAGCTATTTTGACGGGTTTGCAATTGAAGGGTTCCATGTCAACAATTGAAAGTCAATGTGTTAATTACACAAGCTTAGGAGCACACACACACACAAACACACACAGAAACAAAACAATTATGTCAACAATGCATGAACCCTGGGCAGAAGGCCAAAAAAATTCAAAAGGTGACTTCTGGGAAACCAGCGTTTTGCATGGAAATTGCACGGGCTGGGGAGGCGCCCCTCTCTATTTGAATCCCCCCACATGGCTAGATTTTCAAACGGGGGACCTTTGCCTTCAACTGTAAATAATACATAAATCCAATTGATAGTCCCAAGTTTTGTTCCAATTTTCATTTCAGAGTATCCCAAGGTCTGATGGCATTGCCAGCGAGGAAAAGATCCAAAGTGGCTCCTGGCATGTGTCATACTGGTGGTTGTTGTTGAATACAGCCTTGAGAGGGAGCCTCAGTCATGCTTCGGATGATGTGGTAAACCCACTAATAAGCCCACTCAATTCACCCAAATTTGGGAGTTTTTCCCATTTTGCCAGTTGGAGGGAGGGTATTCAAAACTGTACCTTTTCGGGAGTCACCATTGGTTTACCACATTACCAGCATAAGATTTTTGGAAGATTCAAGCCCAATGCTCAGGTGCCAAGTGCGGAGAATGGTGAATGACGGTAAGACATCCCCAGCACCGGTTTTGTTTGACTACGCTATACCCCAAAATCCATTGGTTTGGCATCGTATGTTCCAAGATTTGACCGCTATTTGACATGTTGAGACAAACCTTTCTTGTTGTTGTTGTTGTTGTGGTTGTTATTGTTGTCCTTGTTGTTGTCCTTGTTGTCCTTGTTGTCCTTGTTGTCCTTGTATCCTTGTGTCCTTGTTGTCCTTGTCGTCCTCGTCCTCGTCCGCCGTCCTGATTCCTTGACTTTGTTTGCAGGAAAAATTACACCTCTCCGTCACGACCCTAGTATCCTGCAGAAAATCCCTGCATATTGCTTAATATTCCTCAATGAAGCATGACGCACTGGAAAATCCTCAAATCAATGTGATGGTTTACATTGATTTAAGATGATTTATATAAGTATATATAAGTATACCTTAAATTGATTTCCAGCCAGCTGAGTGTGCAAGGAGGTAGATTGTGTTTGTTGTTGTTGCGTACATCAGATCGGAGTTGAACTCCTAGTTTTGGCTGGTGAAATGCCTTCAATCCACCCAGTGACGGCCGTGTTTTTTCGTTGCTTCGCCGCTACTGTGCCAGATGACGTGGCCAGTCGTGCGGCCACTGCTTTGCAGCATGCTGAATCTCAAGCGGCTGTAACTGGGCAACCCTGGGCACGTTGGTTGGTTGGTTGGTTGGTTGGGTGTGTTTATGAGGATTTAGTGAGATTTTTCCCGAGATTTGATCAACCGAAATGGGGATACAGTCAGCATCAACAAATTAAGGGGTTCAGCACTAACTATGACATGATATAGGATTATTCTGGGATATTCTGGGATTATTCTCGGAAATGATTGGACAGTATTTGCTTAAAGTAAATATTGGAGATAATTGGAGGATTTCTATGGGAGACAAAACCAACGGATATGAAATGTGTGTGTTTGAAATTGTCTGAACTTGGCTTTGGTTTATTTTGCCAGAAAAGGGAATTAATCCCGACATTTGAAAAGGGGTTGACATACCAACATGTACCAATTATCTTGGGAATCCAGTTCATGATGGTGGGATATCACATCTCATGTTTTGACCCTGGCACAATATATGGATGAACAAAACCACTATATAAACATGGCGATATGTCTAAAACAAATTGAACACAATGGTTGCTACAACATGTTTTTGGATTTCATCAACCCACCTGGTTTTAGTAGGGATTGTGAAACAAGCCATGCTTGAAATCCCTTGTAGCAACCACTACGATAGGATGAGACATTAATATAATATATATATATATTAATATACCGTAAACGACGTTACATCAGAACTCAGACAATACATGTACATGAATTATAATAATCTTATATGTATATATATATATATACACGCACCGGTTTAATCGAAATACAATGTTACAACATCACTTGAAATTGTGGTGATAGTGGTTGGTGGTCCCCAAATTTGCTATGGTGCATTGCAAAGAATCCAGAAACATCAGATGAGCCAAGCCAACATTGGAATGTTACCAGTGAAACTATACATATATATATATATATATTACGTATAGAGGGTATATACGTGGAACATGATCTAGCTAAATTGCACTATACAGACGAATCTACTGTACATTACATTCATAAGATTCACCTCTGACCATGATGGATGTGACCCCCGCTAGCTTATATATACTTAAGAGCACGATACTTATGTTTTTTAAAAAAATGTTCATCTAGACTTTTTTAATGCCTACCTACATACATTTTTTGTGCTTACTTCATCTTGTTCCACATTGCAGCTGGCTAGATTCAGACAATTTGTCCTCAACCGATCAAACAACATAAGCAAATACAAAACATGGTAAAACAGTATATACAGTATATATATATATATAGAGGAGGAAGGGCGTCAGACCCCAGTATTAGATTGTGAGACGGATACGTGACCGCCATCACGCATGTAGGAATCTGGAACAAGTACATAAACATGTAAATACGTGTCGCCCCATACCCCATCTCTAGCTGCATGGGAGTCAGACCCGAGGGGTAAGACCTGTTGCTATGATACATGAAGTGCATGGTTGGTGGTTGGACCCCTACCCAAGAAATAGCCAAGTCAAGTTCGATACTCATCACACATAGAAATAATTTTCTATCTATAACAAACCCGTGAAATCCATCCGTGACCTTCAAAGTGGCCATTGCTAAAAATGATTGGCCCACTGGAAAAAGGCAGGTGCATGTTCCCATGTGTTCCCCAATTTTTAAACTACTGTCCCCCCTTCTTGTTAGAACCAGCTGGACAATAAGAAGATTCAAAGGTGGCGTCACAACCCTTCCATGTCCGGGGTATATAGTGCAACACTCGGCAACACTCAGCGCCTGTTTTTTTGTGAGATGCCTGGGTTTCCTGTGGCACAATGCTGTTCCTCAGGCATACGGAGCCTCCACCGTAGCAGTCCTATGCCAGCAAGGTGCCCTGCTGACAATCCACACTTGGGAGCCCCCAAAATCCATGCCTGTTAGGTGGTTCCTGCTACATCTGCCACATCCTGATACAACAATTTGCACTTGTTTGGGGAAAAGTATGGTTTCTTGAATTTTCCAGGAGGCTGTCATTTTGCTGGACCTTGAGTACAACAGTTTTAAAGATGGGCTCAGTTTTGCTGCCCCGAACCGTGACATCCCATGGTGTTCACCTCAGGAAACTCCCTGGGAGTGGCGAACCTTGGAGACTCAGGTGGCCGCCTCAGGGGGTTGCGCCCACCTTGGTTCGCAGGGATTCTTAGTTATGACACGTTATAAGTGCCTACATCCTTAATGGGTCCAATTGAGGAAGACACCCGTGGTGATGTGCTCCCATCTAAATGGTGAGATGTAGAGTCCACAATGGATCAAAGGAGACTCATGGATATGGCTTTGTCATGCTTTGTCTGAACATAGTGTGGCTTCCCCAATTTCATGGCCAAGAAAAAAACATGATTTTCCGGCTTCTGTTTGGGGTGTCAACCCAAATCAACGATTTCAATATCGCTAATTACTGTGATTTCCACATTTTGGATCCGCGGCGCTAGGATTCATGGTTCTGCGCAAGGGGCCTCTTGGGATGTTTGCAGGGGGTCCCGGGTGAGGTCGCGGACAGCCAGGGGATGGCGGGGCCCATGTGGTTATACCAGATATGGAGATGTCCTAAAATGGGGGGGTTACCCCTAAGTCATCCATGTTCATAGGATTTTTCCACGATAAAGCATCCATTGGGGGTATACCTATTTATGGAAATCCCCCATTAGTGTTCATATTCTCCAGTCCAAAAAACTGTATTTGTGGCATCCGAGTTTTGCAATTGTTGAATGACCAGGTCCCACATTCATCCCATGCTTCGAAGGTGCATGTGATGAACATGATCACGCAATGCGTCCCAGTTGATTTCATGTTTTTTTTTTTTTTTCCATTGCTATATGGCTGCGGCCCAAAATGTAAGCTCGGGATCAAGGGTTAAGACGCCCAACCGATCCATACCCTCGATCCATACCAAAACGAAGGCGATCCAAACCGATCCATGGGTATGGACCACTGCGGAACAATCCCTGTTTCTTGAGCCGCAACCATATGCTGCCAGTACTTTGGGATGATTGAAACTCCTATGTCCAAACATATTTTGGAGTGGCTCTCTTTGGAACGGCCGCTTCTTGACCTTGGCGCCTGAGATCGTCATCAAGTCAGAAGAGCAACAACACAGCTGGCATGGGACCCCAATATGTTTTTTTCTTGCCCAATTTTTTGTGTCCATGCCCTGCGCACAGGCCAGAAGCAAAACTAAGTGTAAGTACAGAATTTCGAACATATGCAAAGTCATAGAAGGAATTGGCTTTCTGGGGCTATTCTCAAATATACTAACCGCCAGAAGGGTGGAAGTTGCTAAACATTGATTTCTGAAATAAATGCAGAAAGGCTTGTTGCCAGCGCTGAAGCTACCAATGTATATTCATTGTTTTTTTTGTGAATATATTACATGATCTGAAGTAACATTGGTTTTTTGTTGTCCATGCACCAGCCTTCTCTGCTGGAAATGCAGCTTAAATTGGTTGAACCCACACACAGATTGCGAACATTGCCCAAAGGATACAGGAACATGAGGCAAGTCCAATTTCTGGTGCTGGCAACAAGCCCCTCCCAATAAATAATGGTTGAACTGTTACTATATAAATGGGTCTGCCTGGCTATTGTGGTCTTTTGCCTGGATAATTGCGTCTTTTTGGCCAAGGTTTGTAGAAAGTTTTTTTTTTCGGTGCCCAACTCTTGAATTGGGCCATCTTATATCAATTATGTTCGTGATTTTGCACAATGAACCTTCATATGTTGTCAACGAAAGGTGTAGCATTGATGTTTGACTGGAAACCTTTTTGTTCCACACTATGCTGGAACTATCTTTTTACCTAAAAGAACCAGTGGAATGTTGATTTGAATATACTTTTCGTATCTTCGGCTGCTAATGAAGTGCGTGCAGTTTGTACCGAAACTTTTTGTGTCGCCGTGTTTGCATGTGTAATCAAGGGTATATTATCTACATAAAAAAAAAATATATTTATATTTATATACACGCGTGACAGTGCCTCTGGCTGAAATATATCTTGAATGATAGCGGCGTTGTTGTTGTTGTTGTTGTTGTTGCTGCTGCTGCTGCTGCTGCTGCTGCTGAAAGAATGCCATCTATCATACCTTGTCAGAGCTGAAAAAGCGCCAGCTGGTGAAGTAAGATAAAGCCCAAAACATGAGTATTGTGATTTTTCCTCATTTACTTGAAAACAAATTGGTGAAGGGACATGGCGCATGGTTTTATAAGCCATTTCGCACATTCAGATTTGCCTTGCTGGTGTCACCAAAAAAAAATTGGCTTCGATATTTTAACAATGCGCCATTTAGGTTGTCTTTCGGAGTCTTCGATTTGTAGACAAATTCCAAATTATAAAGTAGATAGCCTGAAAAGGCAAATCTGAGCGAAGTCGGGGTGCAGGATTCCAACGGGGGGGGTTAGCCTGATTTCAGCCGAAACCGAGCGANATCGAGCGAAGGGGGGGTGCAGGATTTCAGCGGGGTGACTTAGCCTGGAATTGGATTTTCGAGCGAGTGAAGTTGGCAGAAAAGAAGATATGATTCTAATATGAGTTTGGAAATTGGATTGATTTTCTTGCAATGCTTTGGGTTTTTCAAATTTCTCGTGACGCTTCGTAAGCCAACGTGATACTCGTTCCGAATCCTTTTCAACCCAAGAGAATAATTTGAATAGCGCGTCTACGCATATATCCGTGACTGTTTTGGGGCCGGTCTTGATACCAATTGACACTCGTTCAGCTCCAATAAGGTCTGGAAGATGGCGCTTTTACAGCGCCAGTGCTCCTTCAAGTCCATTACAATTACAAAAATACACACACATATACACACTTGACACCCTTGACTACATGTATGCTAACACGGTCACACAAGAATTACTAATACGAACTGCATGCACCTGATTAGCAACCAAACATTTAAGAAACTTTCCGTCAAAACAAATCAAAATTCCGGCCATTCTGCTAAAACAAACAAGCTCCAGAATACCGGTCAGCAAAAAGGTTTGGAGTTTGGAGTCACTATTTTTGCATGCGATTGATTTGAGAAGTTGTCGAGAACATTGAGGAACAAGCGCTTGCAAACAAGAAAACATGCTAGGTTTTGGAACTTTGCGGCCGCAAGCGCCAAGTTAACAAAGCCGCAATCATATTAACGGGGCCAAACTGAAGAAATCTCAATAGTATAGAACCGTGATAATTCGGAAATGAGTTTGTTGACAGACATTCAGAATCAAGACATAGAAAGCAACTCCAGAAATGGTTTTGCACACACAGGTGCCATAATAGAATTCCCAAAAAACCAAATTGCATAGGCAAAAAACCATATTAGCCAGGCAGACCCTTATAATCTTGTTCAAGGGGGTCCCTTTTTAGTGGCCTCCCCGTCGCCCAAGGAATTGCCCCTACCAGCTGACACGTTTGCCCAAGGTGCCCATTGATGGCTGTGTCAAGATGGCAATCGTTCTGGGTAATGATGGTTCGATTTAGGTAGATTGAGTTCGATTGCGGGGAATCATGTCCAAATGGCCGCAAGTTTCAGGTGAGTGAAAGATTAGAATTTACCCAGTTTGTTGTTTCAACATTGATTTTATCAAATTCTACCTTTTTTTGGGGGAGGTGTGCTATATAATAGCGCGGAGATGATCGGAGATGGTGCAAATCCTGGATCCATCGTAAACACAGCCCAAAAGTGGAGGTTTGAATCTGTGTGTTGCTTGTTTTCCTTCCGTGTTTTTTTTGATTATGTGGAGATGATCAATATAGATTTTACATGATTTTACCCTCTGGTTATTTAACATATATAGCCAGGGTATAGATGGCCCATTTATAGATGACTTATGGTGATTTACCTATTAAAGATGGTGATTCTCCATAACCATGATTTTCCCTGTCGCATGGATCCGGCCACGCCAGACTCTTTTGACTCGATTCCCCAAGCTGCAGCTGGACAAAGCAAGCGATTGCCACTCTGCTGACCTAAAAAATGTGGTGCCCGAGTTCGTAAGTTAGCTAGGTTGGCATACTGACTTAGGATATTCATATATATGTATATATTATATTGATATTGATATGGTCATTACATAATATTGTTCAATTAGAATGTATTAATGGAATCCGGATATAAAGTAATGGAATCATATAATGGATGTGGTCGGTTAGTTTACAAGCCAAGTTGGTTTACACGTAGGCTACATCTATACAATGGTATAATATATATATATATTATATATACGTATTATATATATATATATACTGACATATCTACAGTCAATGGGGCAATGAGGGTTAAGCCAACAAACATAGCTGCCACCTTGCTCCCACCACATGGTAGATGGTGGTCTTGTCAGGGAAAAAAGAGGATGGTTTTTGTTTGGAGATCTAACGGGGTATCATGGGAATCAATTATACAAGTATTGAATCGAGATGAATCGACATTCTTATTTGAGTGTGTCAAAAGTGGAGAAGTGAATCCAATATTTGGCCATATGAAAAGGAAGAGATATGACGAAACATCAAAATTGCGGGTATCAATATCGACCTTAAAATGACGCACCGAGGCGAGCGCTACACTGTTCCGATCCGTGAGGCGAGTGGATTTTACGGCGGTTTCATGTGGGGCCAACACAGAGGATGATGACGGTTTCATGTGAGTTGATGTGGGCTCAAATAAACTCAAATATGTGGATGTCCTTTACAAGAATGTTTGTTTCATGAAAAGGCTTCCGCTTGGTGACATCCTGTTCTACTGAGACTGGAGATCTTGGAGGGTTTTTTGCAGGAGTAGTGCCCCATTTACACATCACTCAACCACAGAAAAATATCTCCAATATCCAAAATGGAAGGGACAGTTGCCAAGCCCTGTTTTTGGGTCAAAACCAAGCAACAGCCAAACATTTTCCAAAAGACACTTCAGAGAAATCATTCTAATCTATGTCTCAGCTTGAGATCGTTGAACATGGTTTCTTCAATAGTTGGATGTTGGTTCAAAGGGATCTGCGTAGAACTGGGCCCCATAGTCTCACTCCTTGGGCGGTGCTGAAAAACAATCTTGCAACTCTGCAGGGAGACCTGGTGATCATGTTCTCCGATGGATTGCGTGACAACCTCCATGATCGTGAGGCCCACGGGGTGCTGTTGGGGATTATATACCAGGTGCTGTGGGTGTTTGGGTGTTTCCGAACAACCCACAAAAGTGGGTGCGCCAAAAACATTGCAATCTCATGAAGAGCATTATATAATTATATATATATATATATACATATATTTGAGATAATATGAGAATCCCTTTGAATTTGCCAGTGTTGCCAAAATTGTCAGAGAAAACCAGGTTTGATCGTGTTCATGTGAAAGGGCAGTTCAATGGTGCTGCTGCACCTATTTCTGCTAGTGGCGGGGTGGTGGAAATGGTGTTGCCCCCTTTGCCACTGAGATAGAGTCTCATAAAAGCAATTGATCCTGTTCGCTCTAGTTGGACCTGACGTTGTTCACACCAGAGCTTTATAGTGGACAGGATACCCCAGATACTAGATACCCCAAGCCAATCCTTGTCTTTATCATTTTCCCATAAAGCAATGCTGATCCATTTTGGGTCTCCGTCTTTTTAGAACAATCCCACTGGATGTGGATCTCTTTCCACCTAGCCGTGAGACAACTCCCGCGCCATGGAACAAATGACCCATCAGCAGCGACAGCGCAGGTTGTGAGCTTGGTCAATCGCACTTTACCCCCAATGTGTGCTGTTGGAGACCCAGACAGCAGCCATTACCAGATTTGCTGGAGGTGTTTGAAAGAGGAAAGTCTCCCAGCTATATAGTGAGCCCGCACACATACACATGTACATATATTGACATACACATGACTATGAAGATATAAAATGTCTGTGTGTGTATTGTATATACTGAAATATATATATATATATATACATAACTATATATACATACATAGTTAACAAAACCCGCATGGAGTGTATTAGACATAGTATGTTATTATAATATGAACATCATATTGTATACATGCGTATGTATGGTATGTATATATATATATATCTATCTACAGATAGGGCATTCATACTTGAGATTCTTGGAGGTCACATTGCAGGGAGTTTCAAACAGCTGAGGACTTGGTGGGCTTGCTGGATCGTTGCACGTGGGATGCCTGGCGAGCGGCAGCGAGCGGCTCCATGGTTGGTATCCCTCATATTGGGGTGTAAAGCCAGCCATTTTTACGCGGATATGATGGTGATATCATTGGAATTATAAGTGACACGTATAACACAGGGGTTGTCCGAAAAGAAGACACCAAAGAGACCAGTTACGGTAAGCCGGGAAATGGTGAATAAAAACATCGGAGTTTGGCATTATGGGCAGCGACCAAAACCTTTGTTGATTGGTTGTTACAGTATATATTATAGGAGGTCATACTACCTTGTCGATTGGGAAGTATGAACTGACCAAACCAGTATAGTTATAATAGAGATGGTAGTGGGTTTTGAACACGGACCATAATCATATACTGTACTGTGTACTTATCCACATTTGAGTTCGTTTCAAACCGGGGTGCCCCAATCCATCGCCATTGCAGGAGAAAATTAAGTTTGAAAGCATTGGATGAAATGAGGTACCCCTGCTCTGGGATTCTTTTTTTGATGAACCCATATTAAGCAAGAATGGCTTTGCCAATCTTGGCTTGGCATCAAAAAACACTTCAAGCCAAATTTGATTTCTCTTTCCAAATATCACAGTCATAGTTCCTTCTTATATTTCTTATTCAATCTGACTTTACAAACCATGAATGCTGAACCCTCACCAATCATGCTCCCTCATATGTTTTTTCTCACCCTTCACCCAAAGAAATCCCTGGCTTTTGGATACTTTCTGTGAGTTTCCACTGTAAATCCAGGCCACCAGAGACAATTGCCAAGACCTTGGCACTGGCGGCGCACGAACGGTCCATGGACGCCTCCGCCAAAGCGCGGTCACCGCCAGCTTCAGGGGTTGGTTCTGGAGCCGGATCACAGATAAACATGATAAAACAAGACCTGTCAATCTGCGGTTCCCAGGGTCTTGAATTTTTGGTTGTAATTGATGTTGAATTCAAATTACTATAATCATTATGAATCATTTCAACCTATACTTTGTTGCTTATTATCAAACCCTATAAATTAACATGGTTTATGATTCGGTTTACACGTGATTTACTTTTTTGCTGTATCCTGGGACAGGTTCCATTCGTGGAGTACAGCAAGCGCCATGGATTCGAGTGTACTGGCGGGCTGGGGGCCTCGAGGGACTCGTGGAAATACAGGGCCACAACAACGCTAGTGGATGCCTTTGAAAACATGGTACGCACTCAATATGGCATTGTCACCGGGACAATTGTGAGAAACCATTCGATTTTGGGGGCAACTCATATTTCAGACAAACCTGTGTGGGGAAACTAAACCAAGCAATAACTTGGGAAGCAACCCCGGTAGTTGATACCAACTCATGTTTTGCCATGTTCAATCAGGGTTATGTGGATATGTTTACCCAACCAGCTGAACTCTTTTTTCCCCGGGCCCATCAGCAAAAGAACGAGAGAAACTCACCAATCCATTGCGAAGGTCTCGGTGATGATTATGTACACTTCAGCATTGACTATTAAAGAACTCTATCAGTTTTAGCGTGTTTTAGGCCTGTAGACTTTGGCACTCCTTACTGAGCTGATTGGATGTTCTGGCTTTGGAAAAACGCTCCAGTCGACTGGATCCCCAAGCGAGAAGTTTGATTTATATTGTCTAACAATTGGATTCATGGTGGATATATCACTGGATGGGTTCACCGCACTCCAAGTCACTCTGGGAAGGGCCTGGCCCCAAATGGCTATGCAGTCTATGCTGCCCCGCGACTTAGGAAGCAAGATGACATCACGGTGGTTGCAGCATGGGTGACTTGGTGACGGTCAGCATTTGTAGTTGTTTCATGCTTTGTGGCTTTGGACTGCTGCCAGAGTGATCTATCATGGCTGATGAAACCAACTGCTCCACTATATGGCTGATCTAAGGTGGTGGCAGACGAGTGACGGTCTCAGATGGTGTGAATCTGTGCCCTGAGGTGACGTGGGTTAGTTCATTTCAATGAGGGATTTACACCACCATGCATGACAGGCATGTTTCATCGTTTCAGATGGAAAATGATGATGAATGGGGTAGCATTTTCCAGGCAAAGCCACATTGTTTCGGTGATCCCATGATATCCAATGCTCCCCCAAAAAGAATGAGAAAACTCACCGGCTCTCCTCAGGTCCCAAGCAAGTGCCAGCCTCAGCAACCCATGGGACCAGTTGGTAGTCCCATCCCAAAAGCATCCCAGCCCCCAAAGGCCCAGCATAGTTGACCCACTAAAACCACATCATCATCATCATCATCATCATCATCATCATCATCATCATCAACGACAACTGCAACTGCACCAGCATCATCAACTGCAACAGCAGCGGCAACGGCAACGGCAACAGCAACGACAACAACAACGACAACAACAACAACAACAACAACAACAACAACAACAACAGCATCCAAAAATCAATCCATTCAACAAAACTGCAAAGAATGCCAACAAAAACATGTCTCAAACAAGACGAAATATCTCTCATCTCAGGTCCGGATGATCTGGACCTGGACGAGATCATTGAAGATATGTTGCTGGCTGAGGAGGCTGAGGCCGATAGGGATACGTTTCTGGATGGGCGAAGAAATTGGGGCTTCAGAGACTTCAGAGTCCATTTTTCATGTTTCCTCCAGTTTTTGCTCAAATCATGACTCCAGAAGAATCAAAGTTTGCCAACAACGGTTTTGGGCTCGGCCAAAAGCAGGGAACAACATCCGGTGGAGGTGTCGAGAGCCCCCCCAAAATGGCTGAAACGGCTGAAACGAAAAAAGACGAGTCGCTGTGCTGGTGTTCCAATTGGACATGGGTATAATATTATTATGCTATAGGATCGTACAAGTACTAGTTACTAGTAATATTTACAGAAAATGGACTACAGTACATGATTACATTGACAATACTCTCGACATTTCAACGGCTCGTGGTGATAGATAAGGCTCGCAGAGTGTTCTTGGTGGGCATGATCGCGGCTCTTGGTTGAATCCTGTTCCCAAAA
The DNA here is from genome assembly GCA_003297045.1 of Symbiodinium sp. clade C Y103. Lineage (NCBI taxonomy): Eukaryota > Dinophyceae > Suessiales > Symbiodiniaceae > Cladocopium > Cladocopium sp. clade C. The sequence continues at coordinate 65,457 of BGPT01001792.1, read as the reverse complement.
TGGTTTCAGGGCACCATCTTCAAGACATCCCTCATGATTCGGTGTAGTTTCCTTGATTCAAAGGACACTAATCTCCCCATATAGGGAAAACCTGGGTGGCTTCTGGAGGAGAAGCTCCGCCTCGAAGAGGAGGAGAAGCTCCGCAAGGAAGAGGAGACACGTTTGCAGAAGGAGGAGGGAGGTCTCGCAATGTCTCCAAGAATCAAGATGAATTCAAGAAACTGTCTAATAGGTGTTGATATGTGTTGATACATGTGTTGATTGTGTCCCTGAACCCGCAATCAAGTTCACACTGTCGAGTCGCCTGTGACAAGGAGGAGAGGCTCCGTCTTGAAGAGGAGGAGAAGCTCCGCAAGGAAGAGGAGACACGTTTGCAGAAGGAGGGAGGTCTCACAAGGTCCCACAGAATCAAGATGAATTAAAGGAACATGACCAAAAAGTCTTGATTGATCTTTATTTGAGATCCATGCTTTGCCTCTCAATGTCTAATAGATGTTGATATGTGTTGATAATTGTGTTGATTGTGTCCCTAAATCCGCAATCAAGTTCACACTGTCGAAGTCGCCTGTGACAAGGAGGAGAGGCTCCGTCTTGAAGAGGAGGAGAAGCTCCGCAAGGAAGAGGAGACACGTT
>BGPT01001792.1:40003-61900 GCA_003297045.1 Symbiodinium sp. clade C Y103 | reverse complement strand
ACCAGACACTTAACCTATTGAATCTCCACACTTGGGGGACAATCTCAGTAGTGCCCGTACACTTTTTAAATTGCGCCCCGATTGCGCGAAATTGCGCCCCGATTGCGCGAAATTGCGCCCTGATTGCGGGGTACCAAGTTGTCCAAAAAGTGAAAAAAATAATCAAAAAACAGAACATTGGTTTAAAATCAAATTCTTTGAGCTTGGTCCCAATATGCATCCTCTCCAGGAAGCATAGATTAGGAGTTAAATTCTATTTTACGAGCTTCCAGGGTTGGCCTCAATTAGCTTGAGTGTGGGCTAACTTAGTGGATATCTCTAAGAGTTTAATGGATCCTATATGTGTACAATGGGCTAGAACCCCAAAAAGTGCTCATATCCATTGAAACCACCAAAAAGTGCGCAGACCCTCAAAAAACGCTCAGGAATGGCAGAAAGTGTATCCAACCAAGGGTTTGCCAGAAAAAAGTGCTACAATGGAATCTCCAGGAAGTGATGATGCTTTGGATTGTCGAAACGTCGTTGTCTATGGGGGAAGCTGCAAGAGCGATGATGTTTTGCACTGTCGAAACGTCGTCGTTGATGGGGGAAGCTGCAAAAGTGATGATGTTTTGGACTGTCAAAACGTCGTTGTCTATGGGGGAAGCTGCAAAAAGCGATGATGTTTTGAACGTTTCAAACGTGTCGAAACGTTGTTTTGTGTGGCAGGTACGGCATTTTGTGACATTTCAACATGTTGCATCTTCGCAAGAATGTCTTCTCAAGAGTGTCATGCCAAGAGTGTCTCCCAAGAGTCTCATGCCAAGAATGTCTCCCAAGAGTGTCATGCCAAGCGTGTCTCCCAAGAGTGTCTTCCCAAGAGTTTCTTCCCAAGATTGTCTCCCAAGAGTGTCTTCCCAAGAGTTTCTTCCCAAGATTGTCTCCCAGGAGTGTTTTCCCAAGAGTGTCATGCCAAGGGTGTCATGCCAAGAGTGTCTTCTCAAGAGTGTCATGCCAAGAGTGTCTCCCAAGAGTCTCATGCCAAGAGTGTCAAGAGTGTCTCCCAAGAGTGTCTTCCCAAGATTGTCTCCCAGGAGTGCTTCCCCAAGAGTGTCATGCCAAGAGTGTCTTCTCAAGAGTGTCTTCCCAAGAGTGTCATGCCAAGAGTGTCATGCCAAGAGCGTCTCCCAAGAGTGTTTCCCAAGAGTGTCATGCCAAGAGTGCCTCCCAAGAGTCTCATGCCAAGAGTGTCTCCCAGGAGTGTCTTCCCAAGAGTGTCTTCCCAAGAGTTTCTTCCCAAGATTGTCTCCCAGGAGTGCTTCCCCAAGAGCGTCATGCCAAGAGTGTCTTCTCAAGAGTGTCTTCCCAAGAGTGTCATGCCAAGAGTGTCATGCCAAGAGTGTCTCCCAAGAGTGTTTCCCAAGAGTGTCATGCCAAGAGTGTCTCCCAAGAGTCTCATGCCAAGAGTCTCCCCCAAGAGCGTCATGCCAAGAATGTCTCCCAAGAGTGTCTTCCCAGAGTTGCTTCCCAAGATTGTCTCCCAGGAGTGTTTTCCCAAGAGTGTCACTGCAAGAGTGTCATGCCAAGAGTGCCTTCTCAAGAGTGTCTTCCCGAGAATGTCATGCCAAGAGTGTCATGCCAAGAGTGCATCCCAAGAGCGTCTCCCAAGAGTGTCATGCCAAGAGCGTCTCCCAAGAGTGTCTCCCAGGAGTGTCTTCCCAAGAGTGTCGTGTCGGGAGTGTCAAGAAGGTTCGTGTAAGCATTCGGGTTGGTGGGCTGCATCTTGTTTCATCTCTCATCTGCCCAGATGTCTCCGCACCCGCCGCTCTAGCGAGCCTACTTTTCGACCCTCCGGAGCCACGAAACATTGGAAAAACACAGTGTTTCGCGACTTTCCTGCCTTTTCGCGCACCTGCATCTTCTCTCTTCTGACTTTCTCCCTCTCTCATCTTTTCCGTTCTGACTTTCTCATCTTCTGACTTTCTTCTTGGCTGTGCTTTTCCATCTGTCCATATAGTCGGAAGTTTGGCTTCTAAACTTCCTTCGGTCAGTGGAACCTCCGTTGCCACGCTTGTTGCCCCTGTTGTCGTGGTTGCCCTAGAGCTCCTCATCATGGCTGTGGGGTGGGCTTTTCTTTGCAATCGGGTCGTCTCACCTCTCCTAAACTATGCTTCTCCATACTCCTGAGCTTCTGACCACTTGGTATTCCTTGACATATGGCTCCAAAGCCTTCATTTCCTGCCATCCATCTTTTAGCCTATGAACAATCGATTCTGCGCTGTTCTTCTCAACACCTCGTCCACTGCATTCTCAGTCTTGCCGCCACAGCTACTTGAAGCTGCTTGGTGCCCACGCTCAACTGCTCGGTGAACTCGAAGTCATTTTGCTTGGGCTGCACTCAGTAATGCTTCTCCACGTTGTTTTGCCTGAGGCTGCAGCGGGTCCTCTGCAGCTCTCACTGGCTGTTGTCGAGGTGGCGAATCAAATTTCTCTACTGGGTCTTCGCCATCTTGTTGCGGCCTGAAAGCTCGAACTGCAGGCAATTCATCCTCATGCGCTGATTGCACCCCTCCAGTCACAGGCGCTGATTGCTCCCCTGGCTGCTCCTTTTGGTGGCAATGACGATTCAACCCCTCGCTTGCACAAGGTCGCGCCCGATCCCTGGGTTTACTCCCAGGCACTTCTGCTACTCCCCACAAAGCCGGGGCATTTCATTCGGTGACTTTTTTCAAGTGTCATTTTGGGCGGCTGTGCCTCTACAGCCTTCTTTAGGGTTGCTCCATTTTCACCTTTGGGTCTTTTCGGAATCTGATTGAAGTCTTGTTGGCAAGTTGCTCTTCCTCCATCCATCCTACCATGTTCTTGTTGGCCCGTGGCTTTTGTTTGTTCTTGCAATCCCAGAATGGACCGGGTTCTGGAACCAAGGGCAATTGCAATTGGCAGCCGGAGCCCGCTCAGTGGTAGAAGTACACCACATAGTCCCAAAGCTTGAAAGGTTCGCCAGTCTTGATCACTCCACTGACACCCCCCTGTGTTTTTCCATTTGTCCATATTGTCGGAAGTTTGACTTCTAAACTTCCTTCGGTTATAACACCATTCTTTACAATGTTTCAAATATTTTAAAGTTACCACCAGTTACCAACTGGTGCCGGATTTCTTCCATCCACAGTATCTTGTTGTCCAGCTTGACGCCGATGCATGGTGTACCCTGTATATAAGTTCTGCCTCAGCAGTGCTGAAGGCCACATAAGGTTTCCCGGAAGAATCCCACAGCACCGTTTTGTTCATCCACTAGCCAGAAAACCCTTGGACAGACCTGTATCCTTCATGCGACAATTCGTAAGAGGCGTCGGCGTACATGAAGAGCTTCTTCTTGTTGGGCAGCTGCTGGTGGCCCTCCTCCACAGGCTGAAAGATCAACCCCTCACTCGCGGTGTTGTTGAGGTAGCGCAAGGCATGCTGCCCAAGCTGGTCAACGCACTTAGGACGGCCAAGTAGTCCAACTGCGCACGCGAAGTCACAACAGCGTCCTTGTGGCAATCCATAGCAACCCCCCGATGACTGCTTGTACACAGCGAAGACTTTATAGGACTGCGCGTTCGTTTTTACATTCTTCCACTTTTTTTTGGCGGGCATTCTTCTCGGCCATCCACCTGGTACCTCTTTACACATTCTGTTGTGTAGCCTGTCTGGCTGAAGTATATAACACCTTTGATTAGGAGGGAGCGCTTCAATGCCGCAAAACCGTGGCGGTTTCTCGCCCAGCAGCCCTGGCCCGAACATTGCCACACTGCACTGATTGCTTTGGACGCCTCCACCACTTGTTGTTGCCCTCACAGAAGCAACATGCCGCCCAGGTATGTCTTTCTTGTCGGATCGACCACAATGCCTTTCCGGTGGCTCAACTAGGTGGGGCCATTTGCCGCCCACTTGCCACCGCATTTTTGGCAACTGTTCGTCACGGTGTTGCCCCCAATCGCCGGGATTCTCTATGAGTCCATAGAAGGCCTGCTCGGCGATCCGTTTTTCAATTGGCTTCACTAAATCCATGGCTTTGAGCAACGCTGGGGGCTCACCCACCGCCACCCTTGTCATGTGGGGCGCAACGTGGAGTGTGACGGGCTGCCGCCTTCACATCATAGCCCATTGTCTCTCCACTGCCTTCGCCACCCTGGTTCGGATTGCCAGGGGGCCGCATCCACTTGCTGCACTGGCCAGCTCCTCATTCACCCCTTCCATGGCATAGTTTCGGCAAACTACTCTTCCCTTCTTTCTTGCTGGAGGCTTCAAAGTTTCAATTGCCTTCATCGGCAAGCATTCCACCTCCCCATCACCCTGCAAGAGCTGCTGGAACTGGTCGCCGTTGATCGCCTCCACGGCCTTCATCTTAAGGTTGCTCACTTCCTCCTCAAAGACCCGTTTCCACTCCTCCAGGTTTCCAGCGAATTTCACCCATTGCAACCAATCGTGTCTGCAGCACTTGTTGCTCAGGTGCGGCCTCCAACAATTCTCAGCCTAGCCATCTGCACCAGGTTCTCCTTGATCGCGTTGAGCTCCTCCTTCAGGTTCAACGCCAACTACATATTGCACGGGCTCACACTGTTGTCCTCGATGCTACTTTTGACATCCCTGACCCATCTCGTGAGCTCCTTGTGCTGGCTGACCATCATGCGCTCAATCGCTTCCTCACATAAGACCTGGTGATGTTCGTCATCGTCTTGCAGAGGTTCTTGCCCAGCTCCTGCTGCATCGATCTTGAAGATCCGTGGGTGGTGAGGTCGGTTGTCCAGGTCCTTTACCGTGTCGCAACCATCCCTTCGGTCTTGTAGGCTGTTCGGTCTCCATGGCGGGTCGCCCTTCATCAATTTCTTCCAACACCGCGTTGATCTCCAAGGTGGGTAGAGTGACAATCCCTTCTTGGTGGTTCAAACCCCATCGGTGGCCCTTATAGTGGCTCCACGATGCCGTCGAAGATGATGCCCTCTGGCCTTTGTCCTCCAAGTTGTCCATCACCTGGAACTTGACCATGTTGTTCATCCATTGCTTGGTCTTGAACTCCATCTTGTTGAGGCCGATTCGATACTCATTCATGTGTTGTGGGCCTGGTTGTCCTTGTACAGGTCGTTGTTCTTGTCCATGTTGCTGTTGAACTTGATCTCCAAGTCCGTCTTGGTCATCAAAATCATCATAATTGATTTGTGGTTGGTCTACTGGTCCATCATCTGCCACCCGTGGTGCATCACCACGCTCATCTTGTAGGGCTGATTGATCTGCAAAGGCTTTGACCACAGTCGACCTGGAGAACTTGCCCGTCTCATCGCTCTGGACATAGTAACCCAACAAAGCTGTGTCCATATCTGCCACCGCAACCTGGCTTTTTGCATTGGATATTTCAAGGTGCCACCCCGCTTTTGCCATAGCTTTTGTTTGGCGATAGCCTTCTTCCCAAACGGCAAGAGCTCTGGGGTCGCAACTCCAAGGCTCCGCAACTGTCGGCGAAATCGTTGTTCTGCACCCACAAGTGAGAAGGGGCTTTTGAAGCTGTCAGCACCATCCTCATTCTCTGTTTCAGCTCTCTGACTTATCGTCTCTTTTTGCAACCTTTCCACTTGCTTCATGAGCTCATCTACCATTGGCTTCTCTAGTGCTCTCTCCAGCTCATCCTGTCCTGCATCTTCAGAACGTCGAACTTTTGCCGGAGGTAGCTCTCCTTCAATGGCCTCGGGTTTGTCCAATGTCACGGTCTTGACGTCCATCAAATAGTTCCGCGCCAGGGCCTTGAACTTGACCAAAACCCCGTTCTCGGCCATCACGGTCTCGAGTCCATCAAGTCGTCCCGCGCTGGCTCCTCTACGCTGGGCACCTGGTCTGCCTTCTGTCAAGCGGGTCTCCAGTAGCAACTGCAGCCCGGAGCCCCTTCACCTGTAATTCCCAGCTGCTTGGCCTTCAACTCATCTTCCTCCAAATTAAGTTGCAGCAGGTTCTCGCTTGGTGTTCCATCTGGTAGTCCAGCTGGCCTTGCTTGCTCCGGAACTTGTCCTGGACATTCTGGCTTCAGAACGCATTGGGTTGCCCTGGGCCATGATCGTCACCATGTCCTTCACCCTCGTCATCTCCTTCACGGTATTCACCTTGTAGATCCACAGGCCTTGACATAACTCTTGTCCCAGATGACATGGCTTCAGCTGAGCGAGCTTGGGTTCATAACCTGGGTTTCACAACCAGAGCGCGCAGCAGCTGATGTTTTCAATTGGGCACAAAAGAGCTTTCGGTTGGGCACATGACATGCCAAGAGATTGTTAGGCATATGTCCGCTCGCGGCTTTAGATGTTTGTTTTGGCGGTCTGTTTCATTGCCTCGGACTCCAACTTTGCCTCTGACTGCCAGCTCTTGGAATTACAGGGCCAAGTCTTACGCAAGATATCAAACCACTGAACGACAACAGCTACTAACAGAGCAAGCTCATGTGAATGCTACTGCCAAAATGCCTTCATGCTTTTCGTCAGCTTCAGAATGCTGCAAATCCCAGCCCAACAAAGGAAAGTCAACTAAGTGCGGAGCGCATCGCTCGCGTGTGCACAGCTACAAAGAGTGAATACACCACAGCCCAGCAATGCACGGCGCCAGCAGCAACTAACACCAGAGAACTGTTCAAAAATGCCCGTCTCGACCGCTCCACAAATTGAATCCAGCCAAGCCAGCCACGCACGGCCAAGTACACCAAGGGCTGCATTGCCTTCAAAATGAAACTTGAACAGAAATTTGACCAAGACGCGGCACCATGCAGAATGGAATTCAATATGTCTCCTACAATATGTCAAATCCACGATAAGACTGTTGGCCCTCCAAGGCCTCCGCAAGCTGTGTTTCCAGGCCTTTGGAGAAAGTCAGCTGCTTGGGCCAAAAACTTTGAAAGTGTTTTTCCATGCCTTCTATGCTTTTTGGTTTTGCTCAGCATGTATCTGAAGTGTGCCAGCTGTGTCCAGCTATGTCCGCTGATGGAAATTGAAGCGAGCAGTCAACATGCACAATACTTCAAAGTATTGCAAAGTTGCGCTTTTCTTTTTTTATACCGACCTCCTTCGTGGTCTGCGCTTTGAAGCCATACATGATCATACGGACAAAGAACACCTAGCAGCTGTTAACTCACCAGGAAAGAGTCAGACTTTGTCACTTCAATGGGGCAGCCTGAATGGCCGCATAGAAGCCAGCCGCATCCTTGATTTCTTGTGCTGTAGGGCCGTGCTCCACCATGTATTTCCTCAAAGACGCAATTTTGCACTAACCCAACCCAGGCAACCTAAAATCCAACCCTTGACCTAAATCCACCCTAGGCAATCGGCCGCCCAAAAGCGCATGGTTCTCATTTCCCACAAAACCGGGTCGGCTTGGCTTGCTACTGCTGATTTCATCCAATGCACATGCAACAATCAAGGTCTAAGTAGTAGCCGGTCGACAGGAAAAAACACCAAAACGTTTGAGTAAAATAATGAAAAATAATGAGCAATATGCCTTTCGGACCACTGACTTACACTGTCATGGTATGATACCATCCCTACTTTTCTGACTTTTTCAGGGAAGCATCAAATCACATCTTCAGGTGGAAACCTGTCAGCCAAACCTCATCTAGCCCTCAATCCACATGACATAGGAAGCTGCAGGGCATGCTGCACTTCCTGGACTCCATTGCGCTCTATTGAATACTGCGCTTCGAAAATATTGGGCTTTACTCGTTCAGCGCCGCTTACTGCTGACAGAGCTTCTTGCTTGTCAATTTCAGCCCTGCTTGCTGCAGGATCTCCACACCTTCATCCTGCAGATCTGGATGAAGAATTTCGTCGCGAGTTCCATGCCCCCAAAATACCTCCGAAGTGGTGTGCTGGGATGTGCTGGGCACTTTTATCACATGTGAAAGCCACAGAGACAAACCCTGCCTGCATGCCCTGGTTCTCAGGATGTTGGGCCAACTTCATGACAAGATCAGGGAAGAAGCAAATGCCGCTGAAGACCTTTCAGAAATGCAGGGCGCTGCAGTTGAAGCGATTCAGGAATTTGCCTTGATTCGCCAACCTTATTTTTGACAACCAAGCGATTTGAAAACATGTCTACCAAGCTGCTATAGTGCCACCAAGCCGTTGTGGATGGGTCAGGGCGGACAGCATGGCCTGAGTCCACATCAAATGCATGAACCCGAACAGCATCACCCCCGGTGCTAAAATAGAACCCAAACAAGAACCTGTAGCTACACGTTTGGGAAGGAAGAAAAGTAAAGAACGGCAAAGCCAAACTGTTCACAGTCAAGCTGCCATTGCCCCACCTTGAGAGAAACCTCCTACAATGATGTTCTGAGGTGGAATTCCTTCATTGATCAGCTTGTCGATGGCAGCATGAACTCGTCCGCAAGATGACAGAGCTTCTTCTATTGAACAGCCATGATGCGGTGCACTTCGGTGGGAGATTGGCAGCCGGGCGATGTCAAACCAACTCGTGAGGATCTCCCCATCATTACAACTTGAACGCTGTCGTGGTGCACGAGGGAGAATAAACTTGCATGGCCCCAAGGCAGCTGGAACCCTGAACTCGTCCTCTAGCATATCTGCCCATCCGCTCTCATCATCACCCAAGCCATGCATCCACACGAGACCGCACTTTGGTTTTCCCTTGGGAAGAACAAATTCAGCGCAGCACTCCTGCAGGGAGAGCAACCCATTGAAAACGCGTGTACAATGGATGGCGATGACATGAGTCGGTCATGTAACATATGTACGAATTATGCATCCTTTCTTGCACTAGTTTGCACCGCCGCTTTTGCTCACATCTGGTCCTTTGACAGACCCAATGGAGACAACTTGAACCCGAGCTCTTGCCCCAGCGTCACCAATGATGGGACCGACACAGGATCCTTCAAGGAAGAGTTTCCAGAAGACCCGGAATCAGACCCACAGCACGCCATAAGGGATCAGTATGGAACATTCACTACCAGACTTTCGCTCGGCCTCTGCCACCTGCACCTCCATGAGTATGTTCACTATACTGACTGTGCTGACTCCTGCCCGCTGAATGAGATACACAGGTTTTTTAATTGTATGTTCATTTATATTTCTCGCCAAGGTTATCGAACCAAGATTATACCGAATCAACTTAAACTTTATATAAAGCAAAAATCCTCGAATTGAGCCAGCCGAGTGATAAGAGTTGTCTTTCCTGGTGCCGAATCACGTCAATCTGAACAGGCACTTGCACCGCGCTTTTTTCAGTCTCAGCCGTGTCAGGTTAAATTTCTTTGCAGAAGACATTGCCATACGGAGTTTCCGTGCCATTATTGAAAGACTATCATCTAACGCAGCTCCAACCTTTGCCAAATTTAGCACCCATTCTGGAAGTGGACCCAAGCCCAACAAACGACAGAATTCGTCGCAAAAATGGCAACAGTTGCGACGTAGCAAATCATAGCTGTTCATGGGCCAATCGTCACAAATCTCCCCAAGAATGGTTAGCACATCAATGTGCGACAAGCAAGTGGTGCCAACAGCAATTGATTCACGGAAGGAGTGCTGCTTGCACATCTGTGGCGCGCAGCTCCATATGCCAGTTTCGTCACCTTCGTCTTCTGAATCTGCACTCAGGCCACCAAAGCTCCACTCTTGATCATAAACCTGAACTGCTGCATGAAAAGCTCCACCGCCTAGCGGCTTTAAAATGACATTCAGGTTCTGAATTGCACTGGTGTCGCCCAGATCGTAAATGTTTAGAAACACTGTTTCTGATGTTGCAACATCAGAGTCACCGCCGCTTGGAAAAGGATGAGGTTTTGCCAGGTCAACTACTGCACAATTGATGCGGTTTCCCGCACCATGTATTGAACCCCGTCTTTGAACACTGGCGGAATTGGAGCCAAGTCCGTTTTCGTCAGGTGTATCAGAAAATTCCATGATGGTCAGTCTCGGAAGCGTTTGCCCTGCTTCCGGGCCTCGCCTTCGGTCGATGTATTTCGAAGTTCGAACGGAATCGTCCTCAACGTCAGGCTTGCTCCCATGGCAATTTCCATGGCAAACATCTGAAATAGTGACGGTTGTGGACGCCAGCGCCCGTCGCTCAATGTATGAAGACTTCCGCTGGCTTGCGCCTTCAGAAGGAGTGGGCTGTTCAGCTACGCTGCTTGCAACCGGCAATCGTCTTGCCAGGTAGCCTGATGACGATGGCCCGGCCATCATGGCAACCACTGGGCTCACATGTCCTTAAAAAGCGATCCTTCTGAAACAATCACTCAACTTTTACAGACAAGAACTGCCAGACCAATGAAAAAGGAAGATGCGCACCAAAGCGCCAAGCACCTGTACCTTATTTTTGCCGCCGCCTTTGCAGGGAATAGTGACTGAATAATGGCTGGGCCATGACTGAGTCATGATTGGGTAATGAGTAGTGGTTGAAAAGTGATTGAATATTGACTGACGACTGGTAAAGCCTGAAGCTTGACAAAGCTGCACACAAACACGTATCTACAAAACGGCGCAGCAGCCCTTCAAAACATACATGACCAAGTTTTGTGGTTGGACCATGTTGGACCCACTCGTTTGCTGTATGTTTTTGTCATGAATTCTCTTTGCTTAAATTTTACCAGTAGTACCGCACAAGGCGGCGGCGGAAGTTTCAAAGATAGGAAGCCTATAGGAGAGGTGGGTTGTTGTGATTCATGGATGGCAGAGAACTGATGGACTGAAAGGCTTTTGGGGCTCTGAGTTTGTCTCTCTCACTACCTCTGTGTTTCCTTTTTCCTGTGTCTCTCTCTCTCTCTCTCTCTGTCTCTCTCTCTCTCTCTCTCTTCTCTCTCTCTTCTCTCTCTCTTCTCTCTCTCTTCTCTCTCTCTCTCTCTCTCTCTCTCTCTCTCTTCTCTCTCTCTTCTCTCTCTCTTCTCTCTCTCTCCTCTCTCTCTCTCTCTCTNTCTTCTCTCTCTCTTCTCTCTCTCTTCTCTCTCTCTCTTCTCTCTCTCTTCTCTCTCTCTCTCTTCTCTCTCTCTCTCTCTCTCTCTCTCTCCCCTCTCTCTCTCTCTCTCTCTCTCTCTCTCCCTCCTTCTCTCTCGCTCGCTCGCTCGCTCGCTCTCTCTCTCTCTCTCTCTCCTTCTTGCACTCCACGCTATACACTCTACACTCCACCGACTACACTTTACACTTCACACTTTTTACTCTACACTTTACACTTTACACCCCGCACTCCACACTTACACTCTACACTCAACAATCTACACTTTACACTCCGCACTCTACACTTTACACTGTACACTCCACACTCTGCACTTTACACTCTAAAGTCCACGCTCTACAGTTTAAACTTCACAATCTCCATTTCACCGCTTTACACACTACATTCCCTACACAACACTAACTCAACACCCAACTGTCTTCACACTCCACACTCTGCACTCCACCGCCTGCCACACTCCACAGTCTACACTAATATGGCAACAGGGGAAGGATGTACACGGCTGTTGAAATAGTTTGCTCCACACAAATGTTTTACGTGACTGCATTCGGGTTCGTTGGTTGGACTTCTTTTTCTCTCTCTGCGGAGGCCCGGGGGGTGGCAGTCCGAGTTCGGGTTCGAACCCAGCCTCGGAGAGGGGGGTGGGCAGTTTGAGTTCAGTTCGGGTTCGGAAGGTCGTGGAATGGCAGGGGGGCGCGGGGTTCAGTTCAGTTCGAGTTCGGGATGGCAAAAGAAAATTCGAATTCAGTCCGAGAAAATATTTTTTCCTGAACGCGTAGCGAAGGGTTCTCGTTTTACCTTGGAGGTCTGAGGGTTGAGCTGTGTTCGCTTGACGCCGTCCAACCGGCCTCCAACCGTCCTCCAACCGTTCTCAACCGTCCGCGTGGCCGGCGTATAGCCGCGCCTATGGGGAAAGCTACAAAGTTGATCATTTTTGGAAATTTCACACGTGTCGAGGGCCGTTTCGTGTGGCAGGCGTGGCACTTTGCAACATTCCAACATGTTCCATGACGTGACGAAAGCCATCCAGGCACAATACTTTCGCGTCGTTTTCAGAAGATGAGTGTCAGATTTCGTGGCAGCCGCAGCACTTTGGAGACCTCGAGCGCCATTTTTCTGGCAGGCGCAGCACTTTAGTCGTGTCGTGTTGCGTGTTTTTTTGCAAATCGAATTGTCAGGGCTGCGTCACGTGGTGAGAACGCGCATTTTTGTACCAAGCGTGGCATTTTGTGAGATGTGATGAATTGAACGCCGCCGTTTTTGAAACTATACGTTTAGCTCGCCCTTTAAAGGTGCAGGATCTATTGCGCTTGCCACGAAAAACGACGCTTGAACGTCCAAACGTGCGCGTTTTTTACCGATTTGGCTTCGAAGTTTGTTTTGGGCCGCAACTGCGTGCACTGGTTCAACGTCTCAATTTCCAAAAGCGGTCCGAGACGGTCAGGTTTTAACACTTTTGAATTCGAAACGCGCTTCGTGCCACAATGGCGTGCATGTTTTCGACATCTCAACACCCAAAAACGATCCGAAGCTGAGGTGCCTTTTACATTTTGACTTCGGACCGTGCTTCGCGCCACAGCGTCGCGCACTTTCGCCGAGTTGCTCCACAATGTTCCTGACTCCTTTCTTGTTTCTTTGTTGCAAATTTTCAATGACATCTCCACGTTAATGAAAAACGAAAGCATTTGTCAGGTGTCCCAACCGAATCTTGTTCGATTGCTAGCATCAGATCGTTCTATAAAAGCGTTGCTTACTTGATATTTGGCCGCATTGAAAACACGCTGGAACCACACCAGCCTGAGGAACATCATGGGGTCAGCTCGTTTCGACGTTTGGAGGAGCACGTAAACACTGCTAAGCAGGTGGTTGACACGACACTTTCCACAAACACGCCCATTGGTTGGGTGCATCGAAAGCATCCGACCGCGTCGATCGGAAAGCTTATGGCAAGCTCTGCTTTCACATGGGGTCTCCGCGCATTTGGTGTGGATTCTACAACTATGGGCGCGTCCTCTCTTAGCGACATGTTTTCCATCACTGGTGGCGCGCATCAACGGTGCGTACTCAGTCCGTGATTGTTCAACGCTGTGTTGCAGCGGGCGATGTTAGAGTGTAGAAATACCGTGTGTGAAAAAGGGTTAAACTTCAACGGTATGGATACGGAACATCTTTTTGCAAAGGCAATGAAGGCATTTCATGTTTCCGAACATATTTGGTGTGAGAAACGCATTTCGCTTCATTGTAAATTTCGATACCTTGGCGCGGTTGTTACTCCTGTTGCTTGTTTCTGTGCGGGCCACCGTGCTATTCACAAAGGGGACCTGGCTAAATTGGATGCGGTTTTGCGAAAACTTCTGCATGGTGTGGTTGGCCCGCCTGGAGGACTAAATTGGGACGCCCCACGGCACGAAATTCTTCCTGCCTGTGTGATGCGGCCAATCGTGTCGGACTGGTGATGCGGGAGGGGGCTATAAGCCAAACCAAGCCATGTATATGTTTTTCCTGAATTAGATACACTTTTTGAGCCGGTGACTTGGTCTTTCAAGATTGTGTGTTGGAGCTGTTTTGCGGTTGTATGGTGGGACAATAAGCAAAACCACCTTTTTCCCTTCTGAATGCAATTTCAATCTGATTGTGATGGGTCTTCGCAGTTGTATCGTGATGCCTCTTTCTGTGGTTCTTGGATTTGTCATTCTCTTTTTCGAAAGCCTGAATGAGCACTTTCGGAACGTGCGGCTAAAGGTCTTGTTGTGCGGCGTTGTACCCTGAGACGGACCAACTTCAATTTCTTCAAGCTTTTGGCGTGGATATGGCCAAGTGGCCGTATTATGATTCAGCGTCGTGCTGCGATGCAAGAAATATTGCTGAAATGGTCCCGGAAAAGGGAAAACATGAAAAACAAATCATTTGTTTGTTGCTTGACCTTTGGCGCTTGCGTGCTTTTCCTCATGATGCCGTTGACCCCATGGCACGGACAGCTGAACTAGCTGTGAAGTCGATGTTTCGCCAACGCACCATTCCGAGCATTTATTGGAAGAAACTTGTTCAAGAAGAATTTCGAAAGTTTGGTTCACCTGATAGGGACAAAGAAAATGTGAATTGCAGAAGCCGTTCCCGCACAGAACTTCTCAATTGCGCGTTGGGCATTTAGGCATGATTCGCGGTCTCCACTTCCAAGACGAATTGATCCCAGCGCGGCCAGATTGAAGTCTATGGCGAAACCTGGGACGCGTATTGCCCTGACGAATACGGAACAGAAAGCTCTCTGACTCTCTGCCGTCAATCCGGTGAACTGCTTGAGACACCACGGGGCTCATCTGCACCCACCAAGGCAACTTTTTCCATCGCCAGACACGGGGCATGGTAGCATGCCACCACACACTCTGCAGATTGTGCCATGCGTTGGCCAAAAGTTTCCGGGTATGCATGGGAGCGACCCTTCCATCGTGACACCTTGGTGGCTGCAGCGCTAGCCCCTGACGCCCCAAAAGCTTTCTCCAGGTTTTCGCGGCATCGCATGAAATGGCCGCCGTATGAACCTCATGAAATCACAAGGGCGCAATTGCAACCATGCTCGGGTGAAACGGGTGAGGATTCCGGATTGCTTGGACTTTGTGTTTCATTGCAATGAAGGCATTCGCTTGGACAAACTCTATCTCTTCTACCGGGAACTTGCTAAGGCCCGAATCTATGTTGACATTTTGTACTGGGGCTCTTCGTATGCAAAGTTGATCGAGTCTCAAGGATACAAAGGCTCTGAGGCAGTACGTGCTGTGACCACCCGCTTGGGGCCTTCGATCCGCTATCACATCTCTACATCTGGACGCATCAGACTGGATGGCAAAATGGATCAGAAAGAAGTGCTTGCTGCAATGCTCCGCCGTGTTTTTCCACCTGTTGATGGCTCGCCATTGAAAAGCAATGCCAGTGCTGTGCAACGTCATCTGGTCGATGGTCGTCAGCTTCAAGATTGGATTGCTCAACGCCATGGCAAATGCTTGCGTATTGAATCTTCTTGCATGTTCGATGGTTTTGGTGTGCAAGGGCTGTGGGACAAACTGTTGGTGTCCGTGGGGTTCCTGCCAATACAGCGATTCCATGGATCATTCTAAGAACTCAGGTTTGAATTGCTGTCTGGCCAACTGGGAAGCCTTGCCCATCAACACCTGTCGCATGGGGCGGCAACGTGGCTTTGAATCTCATCTCTCCTGCTCTCTACTCTTCTTTCATGGCTGCGACCTTTTTGATGAACTTAGCCCTTTCCAAAGCGACCTTTGCTGGCCCAAGCTTGAGATTCGATCATGTCATGTCTCTGAGCATTGGGTCTACACAGTTCCGTGAATACATGGGGCGGTCTACTTTCAAGGCTTTGTCCAGAAAGTCCTGGGTTCCATGATAGATGCCCACTTTAAACCTATCCCTTTTACCCCCGTCAGTGTCCCCTGTTCCTAAGGTACCCGCAGGTTTGCGACGTGCGGTTGGGAGGGAATCGCACGCTTTGATTTCCTGGAATTCGGGAATTAAAGGTTGGTGTCTTTGGGACCGGTGGCCTGGAAAGACCCGGCGTTCTGCAGCGGACTTGGACGCTGGCGGCAAAGGCATGTGAAAAAGGCTGCACAACAGTTGGCACACACGAGTACATAACAGCTGCGGATATTCAGCCTCTGAGTTGGCTTCAAACGTTGAATGACACTGTGCGAATTTAAGTAAACGGGATGCAACATATTTACAGAGCGCGTTTGGGCGTTCAACCTTGAGCCGGCTCGGTTCTGAAAGGCCTGGGATGCCCAAAGGAAACCCAGCACTACGCACTGGCTGCGGCTCTTGGACCCCTTTGCGCTTCAAGGAAAGAGGAATGGGTTTCTCTCTTGCACGGGTAGTTGTCCCGCACGGGGGTGCGAGACCTTCAACGACAAACAACTCATTTTCCAAAAAGGCATTTAGCCCCTCCTGGTTTGGTTTTTGGGCCAAATCTAAAAACAAAGTTGGATGCAAGGGAGTGTGCTTCATTCGGTCATGATTAACGCAAAGGACATCGGATGCATGCTCGGCTGCAGTTCGCGCCAAAATGGCGCTTCCGGAAAAACTCTCACAAAACTTGAAGGCTTTTGCTTCTGGAGAAACATTGCGCACGTCGCCTACTGAAGGCATGGTCGACCGCAAACTGCGAAAAATTGGAAGGTTGGAAAATTGCTTGTGATGCAGAGGTGGATCTGTACAAGGTGCTCTTGCGCCCGGCTCTTGTCGGGAAGCTGCGACCTCAGGCTGGGCAACACCTTTGGGTGGACTGCCAACCTGTTCTTGCGTCCCTAGTTACTTGGATTTACCGCACTCAGTCGCAGGATGGAGGCCACCACATCCTTTGAACCAAGACTTGTGGACTCCAAACTTGCAACGCTTGCCCGCTGGTGCGAAGGAACACGCTCCACGGTTCCAGTTTCGACAGATCGGCTTGCCATCGCTTGTGTGCGATACTGCATCATCAAACAGCTGAAACCCGGAACCTTTCGCAGTGCCTTTGCCTTTTGGCTTGGTTGGCTTGTCCTTGACTACTGGTTTGGTCTTGGTTGGCTTGTCTTCAAATCCATGGGTGCTGTAGCTCTTGGGCAATGGCTGCAGCAAGTATCTGACATCAACATCATCCCAATGTGTGGGGAAAGCATCATCAACAGGACGGGTGTCATTGGGATGCGGAGCAACATTGCCCCTAGTGACTTCGCTGACAGTCTGCAATAACTTCTTGTCAGCCTCCTGTACCTCAGCCATGGTAAACTGCCGCAAAAATTTTGCGGAGGTGTTTTAAGTATGGCAGCAAAAAGACGTTCTGTTCATAACTCCAACACTTGGAATCGGACTATCTCTATCAGATCAAAAGCGAGGGCTCGTCGGGTCAAGGCTTGGCGGACACGAATGTCCCCTGTGAAGGCAATCTGCGAATCTTTATCTTTTTTGGTCGCTTTGAGATTTCTGGCTGCGTCAATGTTCAGGTGGTATACTGGAACTTGGAGCTGATTGACTCTTGTGGTTGGGGTGTCAGCTTGGTCCGCAGAGGCGATGAGAGGCAGCTATTTTCAAGTGCTGGAAACCGGCATCCACCAAGGAGTGACTGCGCTCCAAGTCCAATGTCATACCGAGGCCGACCAACCGCTGCTTCTGTTTTTCAAGCCTTTTGGTCCTTTCGGCCATACGTAGGCAGACGCCGGGCCGGCACCCCATCATGGCGTTCCACTTGGGCTTTGACATCCGCCATGACCATGGCGTGGCTGTCGAAAAAGAGCCTGCGCAATGCAGGCGTCTTATTGTGGGGCCAGATCTCGGCCCACGGCCATTTGGAGAGCCTGGAGGAGCGGCCATTCATCATCGTGTTTCGGCTGATAGTTTGTGCAGAAAGCCAGGCGTCCGAACGTATCAAAACGGACATTTTGAAGCAACGTCAAAGCGGCATCTGAAAGACCGAAAGCTTTTTGCTCTATTTGTAAAGAGGGTTGAAGAGTTAAGGGTTGGCATGGCTCGCTCACGTGTGGCTGCGCGAGGAACGAAGGCGGCGTATAGATATATACATATATAAATTAGAGACAAGGAAACAAAGAAACTTATATCGATTCATGTCGTGGTCATCCCGATTTGTTGCGTGACTTGGGGCACTGCTTTGACATAATAGAAGCTTTGATGAGCAGTTTGCAATCACTGCAAACGAATAATGCACTGAAATCTGATGCCTCTGAAATCTTGCAGCGGTGAAAGAACCTTTGATGGTCAAATTTGCAATCATGGCAAATGAACAATGCTTTGGTGAGGCAGGGATGACGGGATGTTGCTCTGTACATGTGCGGGTTGCAAGCTGACTGGGGCTTTGGCGTTGGTTGCAGGCGCCCGCTTGATCGTGACATTCAATCAGTCAGTCCTGATTACCAATTTCTTGTGACAGGTCATGCACGCGCTGATTATGGCACAATTGTAACGTTTTGCAAACCTGCAATGCGGAACTGGTGTCGGCGGCTTCCTCACCAGTCCCAATCAACAAGAACCGCTGGGGCACACCTTCGTGAGAAGGAGATTTGGTAGTGTCTGTATGTACCTCCACGATCATCAGGGAGAATGGATGAGCGGCGTGAAGCGGTGGACCAATATTTCCACGAATGGAATTCTGCAGTTGTTCGGCGTGGTCCCAAAAGCGGATGCGCGCGTTCGAAGCTCGAAGGTATCTTTCTCCGGCTGTGGAGACTTGAGTATGATGACATCAGGTAAGTTTCTGAATCACGCTTCAGCGCTAGAGGGCTAACCTGGTCGTCCCCCACCGAACGGCCGGCGAACCGTGGCGAACTCTCGATTTTGGTTCTGGGGAGAAGCGTCGATCAATGATGCATGTCCTGTTCTACATGATGGCGAATTATGTCGCAATGCTCCGTCAAAATGCAATCATCCTGCATGTGGTCGCTTGCACAAGTATTCGATGCACATGATGTCGATCACCACGCGTGGACATTCTCTTGCCACATTGGTCAGCCCACCAACCATGACAATATTTTCGTGGCAAAATTTCCAAAGGACTGTGATGCATGGTCAGCTGCAATGACCTTGTGTGGTAATGGTGTCTTTCATACCCTGTGCTTCGAATTTGATCCGTTATTGCACCCGTGCAAGTTCTTGCGCAAGTTTGCGGAAGGTTTCTACAACCATGGCTGGGTATTGTGCTGGGTTGGTCACTATGAAGCCACAGATGCGCGCCCCAAAAATTGTTTCTGCGGTGAAGGCAATTTTCAACACCAAAGCGCAAGCTTCCAAATCTGCTAGCCGATACCCTTCCAACCCATTTGGAAAACAAGCTCTCGTGGTAGCACCTGAGGATTACCGGGTTGCTGGCAAAGCCTGCAAGCAGCAAGAGGTGACAAACAGAAGCACACGGTACATGGCGTTATCACAAGCAAAAAATCTAACAGGCTGATATGCACTTGGCCAAATATCTGCGCAAAACAAATCCGGCCTTGCGGATTTCATGTCTTGACCTGATGGCACTCGCTTTGCTCAAGCTGCCGTGGTTGAAGGTGCAGCTGCTTATATTTGCAGCTCACAAGGGCCTCCTCCGTGTGCTACTTTCTCATACGAATGAATGGTTCAAGAAGCTCATGCAGACACAAACTGAGATGCGACCTGCGCTGGTAAACAATCCTCATATGATTGAGCTGGAAAAGGACACCTTTCGCTTTGTTTTGAAGAGAAGCAAGCCTACAGCTGAATGTCATGGCATCCCCTATGCAGCACTGCTGGCTGAGCCTAATGAGCTGCGCCTAATGAGCACTTACCATGTGTGTTCCTAATGATGCACATCGCAGTTTCAACAACAGTGGACCAAGCAAAACCTGTATCACACCTTGCCACCAGGCCGCGCCCTCCACTGTTACATGAGCTACCGGGCCTTGGGTCTCAATAGCGCATAAGGCGTTTGCGGGAAAAATTTGGACTGCCATGGTTCCTGATGTTTAGGAATTTGCCCATGCATTTCAAGAAGGCCGTTCTCAATGTTTAGCTGTGTTGGCTGCAGTCTTTTGTGCTGCAACTCTTCGTGCAGGGCGGGTTCTTCCTCCCTGGATCCGCTATTGCGTTTCCTGATGTTTTAAGCTCGATGTGTCGGAACATAGGGTCGTTTGTTGACGACGCTCGGTTTCCGGTGTCGTCACATCAGCACGCAGGCGCGTCATTCGCGCTACCGGAGAAAATGGTTGCTGAAGGGCAATACCTGCACCAACACGATAAAAATATGTAAACATGACATCGTCGCCTGTCGATTTGATTGGCGACAGCCCCCTTCAACTCCAAGGCTTCGCTGTGCAACGGGCAGTCACCAGAGGCAGTTGGGGTACAAGGTATATCACAACTTTAACGGCTCTGCTCATCTTCATCACATCCTGGCCCGCGGCAATGGCAAAATGATCCGACCCCTGCCTGACATGCATGCTTTGATGCATACTTTTCATAGTCGGCTTTTGCCGGCCATGCTATATGGGGTTGACCTCACCGTGCACGTCGCGAAGTTTGACAAACTTCGGAACGGCCTGTCTTCGCCGGTTGTTGGCCCGCTGTGGTGTGCCTCGGGCACTCCAGGTTCATTAATTGGGCATTCCAGATCGGTGGTCCACATTGGCTTGGATTCGTGCCACTGCCACAGGGTGCAGGCTGATCCAAGGCAGTGGCAAGAGCATGAAATCATCGTCTTTGCAGAAGGTGACTCCATTACTTGGGCAGCTGCAGTTGCTCCACAAGAAATTGCGTGCTGTTTGAGGCCCCTGCGTGCCGAGCTACCATCGGAACTTCTCACGTCAAAGCAGCGGAAGGCGCGGCTTCACCAACACCATCAACTACTGATCCAGCCTGCTGTGAAGGCTTTGGAAATGAAAATTTGGTCTAAGACCGCTCGCGTGCAAACTCGCTGGTGTGCTTACAGCGAGGCAATGGCGCAGTTAGCAGTCATGGCATCAGTGCTGCCCAATGGTAGGCCCAGTCCAAACTCTGTACATGGCGCTTCTGCTCCGGGCCCTACGTTGCCTACTCTTTCTGTGACATGAAAGTGTTGCTGTGACATGAAGGTGTTGGAGAACATTGATCATTGATTCTTTCGATGCAGTTTTGTTGCATTCTGCTTGGGATCATTGTTGAGCAATGCTGATGAGTTTCCTCGTCGAGCTGCGGAATCCAACTTGGATTGTTTCGAAGATGTCTTGGCTTGGGTTTACGTAGTTTTAACCCTGCAGAAGAGCCGTTCACGATGCCACCGCGTCAAAAGAGTTGCTGAACCCGCAGCTCCGGAACCATTCTCAATGTTTTGTTTCGAACTATCTACTGAAGTCGTGAATTCCTTATGTGCTGGTTGCCTCAAAGTTGTGGCGCTGACGAATGAAGCGTTCTATATCGTGCTGCGTTGGCAGCAATATGGTTGTGCAATGATTGATTTACTTAAGGTTTTTCATTTTTTGAATTATCCTCCGTCTCTTTCCCACATTCGTGCTGCCGTTGCGCCGGAACTCCGTACACTTTTTATGGCAGGTTTTTTTTAGGCCAATGGAAGTTGTGGCCATGGATGATATGGCAGCACCTTTGGCAAAACAAAACTGGTTCCAAGGTTGCTCCAGCCAGGGATGTCAAATTTAGTCCAACTTTTTGCTGTGTTGCCAATGTGCCCATCAAGCATAACGCGTTGCCTTATGCCAACTTGGTGGTTGAATAAAACGACTTAAACGATGGGACAATAAGCAAAACTACCATTACTTTTCTTTTTCTATTGCGCGGTAATCCTGTAATGTTTCTGGCTTTCCAACAATTTTTTCTCCTTTGGTTATATTCCTTCATGCCTTGACTCCTGTTTGTGCAACATCCTTGCATGACTCGACACAATCATTCTGGAAAGCCCGCCGAAGATTGCAGTCCATCCCTGCCATTGGAAATAATATCTTCCATGTTCACGCAATTAGTTAAGGGTTTTATGAGGCTTGAGGCTGCCGGGGGCTTGGTGGTTGGATAGCTGCCTATGAGCCGGGGCGTGCTCCATATCCCGGTTTTACCTGTTCTTCATGTGAGTGTGTGTGTGTGTCCTGAGTCCGGTTGGTGGGAACCAGGCACTGGACTTTGGCTGCATACATTGCGAACCTCCCTGAAACGTGATGGGTCCAACGAAATTTTACGTTGGGTTCCTTATGGTCAGCGTCGTTGCGGGGAGAGTGGCTACACTTAGACATCGCAACTGGAACCGGTTTGGAACTCCAGGAGGTGGAGTTGCTGGGAACACGCTGCTCGAAACACTGACAGGATGACATTGGCAAATGATTTTCTCGCTTTCTGCTCGCGATGCTGTCCCACATTAGCCAACGCATTCTCTTCACAATTCCTGCGCCTAAAGCCGGGGCCGGCTAATGACATGCAAGGGCAATCTCAGGTTCAGACTGT
>BGPT01001792.1:27503-35003 GCA_003297045.1 Symbiodinium sp. clade C Y103 | reverse complement strand
TTGCCATTCACCAGTTTCCGGTCGTGGGGCGCTAGTCTTTTAGGGGCTGACTCTCCAGATCGAAAAAAAAAAATAAGAAATATTTAAACCGAATTTTCAGGATTCATGTGGCGTCGCCCGTGCACATTGGCCGCACAAATTTTCGTCTGTTGATTTATGGTTTCCCTTGGCAGAACTTTGTTTTGCAATCACCGCCTCGTGCCAGGCCAACCCACGTTACTTTCCACCTGGTCAGGGCCTTATTAGGGGTTAGGGCCAAAAAAGAACGACCCCAAGACTAGGCACCGTACAGTACAGCAACAGCGGCATCAGCAACAAAACAATCAAATTACTACGATTGCATTTCCAAAATGAACTCACATTGATCGTTTCCCCATGAACATTTGTGCAATTGCATTTTCCCTGCATTTTCTTCTGTTTGAGGCCAAACATGACTTCCATATTCAAAAAATACTGGCAACGCCCTGCACAAAGCGCTGAAAAAATTGGTAATGTCAGTAATGTCAACCAATACCACGCAACATGTTGCAACAACACGGTTTAAAGAATTCAATGTTTATACTTTATACTTTCATGTTCATCCACACAACAATGTTTGCACCAATCTTTGTTTCTGATCCGCAGCGTCCACAATGAACACAAAAAGTAAGGACCATGTGTGGACCGTGCCACAACAAAACCGAAACACCGACAGGGTTTTGCAGAATAAGACCTTGCGCCAGCTATGGCAAACGCATGCCAAACCGATGGTTGAGTTCTCTATGACCAAGAAGCGTCACGTCCGTAATATTGTATTACATGAATGTCTCGTTCATGCCGCTGCCACAAAAGTTGTTGTTTTTGCAACCGGCCATCCCAAAATACACTTCAGAATTTGAATTTCATTGCCCCAAACTGCTGCACTGTATTTTCCATTCACCAGATGGCATCGACGGGGTTATACTTTTTCATCCGCCTCCATATGTGAAAAACACTAAGGTGTCAGAAAAACGAATAAAAAATTATGGTTTCATTTTCTTTTCAGGCAAATATTGTGTCTTGCCCATGGCCTGTAACAGTAGCACCATTTAAGGCACGATTTGGTGCACGAAGAATTGCAAAAAAGAAACACGATATGGCGCACGAAGAAACACAGAAAAAAACACGACATGGCGCACAAAGAAAGACAAAAAAGAGCACGCTTTTGCGCACGAAGAAATCAACAAAACACGTGATGGGCGCTGCATGGGGAAATTCCAAAAAACAAGTTTTTCCGGTGCAAAAAAGGGTGGTATAAATTGCGTTTATTCCTTTTAAAATAGCAGAAAAAACGCGGTTTGGGTAAAAAAGACGCGATTTGAAGAAGCATTTGGAGCACGGTGAATTTGATTTTTTTTCCCGAGAGCGTCTGGGCGAAGGGTTCTTCTAAAAGTTGGATCTGCATATCTTGACATCTTCACATCTTCACATCTTTACATCTTCACATCCTCACATCCTTACATCTTCACATCTTCACATCTTCACATCTTCACATCTTCACATTTTCACATCCTCACATTTTCACATTTTCACATCTTCACATCCTCACATCTTCACGTCTTCACATGTTCACATCCTCACATTTTCACATCCTCACATTTTCACATTTTCACATCTTCACATCCTCACATCTTCACATCCTCACATCTTCACATCCTCACATCTTCACATCTTCACATCTTCACATCCTCACATCTTCACATCTCTCTCTCTCTCTCTTTCTCTCTCTCTCTCTCTCTCTCTCTCTCTCTCTGTCTCCTCTCTCTCTCTCACATCCTCACATCTTCACACCTCTCTCTGTCTCTCTCTCCCTCTCTCTCTCCTCTCTCTCTCTCTCTCTCTCTCTCTCTCTCCCCTTTCACTCTCTCCTTCTTCTTCTTTCTCTCTTTTAGGCCGCGGGCAGTGCCGACGAGCCGTCACGAAACGTCAACCGTCTCGCACGAAACGAGGTTCGATCGTCAAAAACTGCGGTAACATTGCGATTTCAACTGCGCCGGATGAACCCTTCACACACGAAACGAGGTTCCATGGTCAAAAACTGAAATAAAATTGCGAGTTTGACTGTGCCGGCGACAACCCTCACGCACGAAACGAGGTTCGATCGTCAAAAACTGAGGTAAATTGCAATTTCAACTGTGCCGGATGAACCCTTCACGCACGAAACGAGGTTCGATCATCAGAAATTGAGGTACAATTGCGATTTCAATTGTGCCGGATGAACCCTTCACGCACGAAACAAGGTTCAATCGTCAAAAACTCATGTTCGAAGGAAGTTTAGAAGCTAAACCTTCCGACAATATAGAGAGATGGAAAAGCCAAGATGTGAAGAGAAAAGATGTGAAGAGCTCAGACAGGGAGAAAGTCAGAAGAGACAAGATCAGAGACGAGAAAGTCAGAAGAGAGAGTTTTTCCAATGTTTTGTGGCTCCGGAGGGTCGAAAAGGAGGCTCGCTAAAGCGGCGGGCGCGGAGACATCTTGGCAGATGAGACATGAAAAATTGCGCGCCGTTGTGGCGCGAAGCACATTTGGAAGTCAAAAATGTTAAAAACTGACGGTCTCGGACCACTTTTGGAAGCTAAGATCTGGAAAAAGTGCACGGCCTTGTGGCGCGAAGGACATTTGGAAGTGAAAAGTGTTACAAACTGTCAGCTTCGGAGCACTTTTGGAAGTTGAGATGTCAAAAAAGTGCACGGCGTTGTGGCGCGAAGCACATTTGGAAGTAAAAAGTGTTAAAAACTGTCACGGCCGGACANGGAGCACTTTTGGAAGTTGAGATGTCAAAAAAGTGCACGGCGTTGTGGCGCGAAGCACATTTGGAAGTAAAAAGTGTTAAAAACTGTCACGGCCGGACAACTTTTGGAAGTTGACATGTCGGAAAAGTGCACGGCGCTGTGGCGCGAAGCACATTTGGAAGTGAAAAGCGTTAAAAACTGGCAGCTTCGGAGCACTTTTGGAAGTTGAGATGTCGAAGAAGTGCACGGCGCTGTGGCGCGAAGCACTTTTGGAAGTGAAAATGCTAAAAACGTGAGGGTGTCGGAGCACTTTTTGACGATTCGATGACGATTCGATGTCGAAAGAGTGCGCGCCATTGTGGCGCGAAGCACATTTCCATGTCAAAAGCGTTAAAAACTGAGGGTTTCGGAACGATTTTTGAAGTTTGGATGTGACTACACCACAACTACAAGTACAAGCACAAGTACAAGTACAACCATAACTACAACTACCAGTAGTACCGCACAAGGCGGTGGCGGAAGTTTCAAAAATAGAAACCCTATAGGAGCAGCTCGTTGCTGTGAATGATGGATAACAGACCGAACCCACTGATGGACCGACAAGTGGTTGGAGGCAGCGCAGTGTGGTTGTGGTTGTAGTTGTAGTTGTAGTTGTTGTAGTTTTAGTTGTAGTTGTAGATGTAGATGTTGTTGTGGTTGTAGTTGTAATTGTAGTTGTATTTGTAGTGCAGTGTATTGTAGTGTAGTTGTAGTGGTTAGTGTGGTTGTAGTTGTAGTTGCTGTAGCTGTTGTAGTTGCTGTAGTTGCTGTAGTAGTAGTTGTCATGGGACTGAAGTTGTAGTTGTAGTTGTTGTAGTTGTAGTTGTAACGGTAGTGGTTGTTCTGGTTGTACTTGTTGTAATTGCTGTAGCTGCTGTAGTTGTAGCTGTCATGTAGTTGAAGTTGTAGTTGTAGTTGTTGTAGTTGAAGTTGTTGAAGTTGTTGTAGTTGCAGCTGTGTTGTAGTTGTTGTAGTTGTAGTTGTAGTAGTTGTAGTTGTAGTTCTTGTAGTTGTAGTGATTGCTGTGGTCGTAGTTGCAGTCGTAGTCCTAGTGGTAGTTGTAGTTGTAATGCTGTGCAGTGCAGTGTAGTGTAGTTGTAGTGGTTATTGTGGTTGTAGTTGTTGTACTGGTAGCTGTAGTTGTTGTAGGTGTTGTAGTTGTAGTTGTAGCTGTCGTGTAGTTGAAGTTGTTGTGGTTGTTGTAGTTGTAGTTGTAGCTGTTGTAATTGNGCTGTCGTGTAGTTGAAGTTGTTGTGGTTGTTGTAGTTGTAGTTGTAGCTGTTGTAATTGTAGTGGTTGTTGTGTTTGTAGTTGTAGTTGTAGCTGTAGCGGTAGTTGTAATGGTAATGTAATTGTAGTTGTAGCTGTAGTTGTTGTAGGTGTTGTAGTTGTACCGGTCATGTAGTTGAATTTGTAGTTGTAGTTGTTGTACTTGTTGTAGTTGTTGTAGTAGTTGTAGTTGTAGTTGTAGCTGTTGTAGTTGTAGTGGTTGTTGTGGTTGTAGTTGTAGTGGTAGTTGTAGTGGTAATGTATTGGTAATGTAGTTGTAGTGGTATTTGTGGTGGTAGTTGTAGTGGTCATGTAGTTGTAGTTGTAGTTATGGTTGTGCTTGTACTTGTGCTTGTACTTGTAGTTGTGGTGTAGTCACATCCAAACTTCAAAAATCGCCCCGAAACCCTCAGTTTTTAACACTTTTGACATGGAAATGTGCTTCGCGCCACAATGGCGCGCACTCTTTCGACATCGAATCGTCATCGAATCGTCAAAAAGCGCTCCGACACCCTCACGTTTTTAGCATTTTCACTTCCAAATGTGCTTCGCGCCACAGCGCCGTGCACTTTTTCGACATCTCAACTTCCAAAAGCGCTCCGAAGCTGACAGTTTTTAACACTTTNTGTCCGGCCGTGACAGTTTTTAACACTTTTTACTTCCAAATGTGCTTCGCGCCACAACGCCGTGCACTTTTTTGACATCTCAACTTCCAAAAGTGCTCCTAACCCGACAGTTTTTAACACTTTTTACTTCCAAATGTCCTTCGCGCCACAACGCCGTGCACTTTTTCCAGATCTTAACTTCCAAAAGTGGTCCGAGACCGTCAGTTTTTAACATTTTTGACTTCCAAATGTGCTTCGCGCCAAAACGGCGTGCAATTTTTCATGTCTCATCTGCCAAGATGTTTCCGCACCCGCCGCTTTAGCGAGCCTCCTTTTCGACCCGCCGGAGCCACAAGACATCGGAAAAACACAGTGTTTCGCGACTTTGCTACCTTTTCGCGCACCTGCATCTTCTCTCTTCTGACTTTCTCGTCTCTGATCTTGTCTCTTCTGACTTTCTNTGCTACCTTTTCGCGCACCTGCATCTTCTCTCTTCTGACTTTCTCGTCTCTGATCTTGTCTCTTCTGACTTTCTCCCTGTCTGAGCTCTTCACATCTTTTCTCTTCACATCTTGGCTTTCCATCTCTCCATATTGTCGGAAGGTTTAGCTTCTAAACTTCCTTCGACAACTACATTACCACTACAACTACCACCACAAATACCAGCAGCGCAGTGTTGTTGTGGTTGTAGTTGTAGTTGTAGTTGTAGTTGTTGTACTTGTAGTTGTAGATGTAGGTGTTGTTGTGGTTGTAGTTGTAGTTGTAGTTGTATTTGTAGTGCAGTGCAGTGTAGTGTAGTGTAGTTGTAGTGGGTAGTGCGGTTGTAGTTGTAGTTGCTGTAGCTGTTGTAGTTGCTGTAGTTGCTGTAGTTGCTGTAGTAGTAGCTGTCATGTCGTTGAAGTTGTAGTTGTTGTAGTTGCAGTTGTAACGGTAGTGGTTGTTCTGGTTGTACTTGTTGTAATTGTTGTAGTTGTTGTAGTTGTAGCTGTCATGTAGTTGAAGTTGTAGTTGTAGTTGTTGTAGTTGAAGNTGTTCTGGTTGTACTTGTTGTAATTGTTGTAGTTGTTGTAGTTGTAGCTGTCATGTAGTTGAAGTTGTAGTTGTAGTTGTTGTAGTTGAAGTTGTTGAAATTGTAGTTGAAGTTGTGTTGTAGTTGTTGTAGTTGTAGTTGTAGTAGTTGTAGTTGTAGTTGTTGTAGTTGTAGTTGTTGTAGTTGTAGTGATTGCTGTGGTCGTAGTTGTAGTCGTAGTCCTAGTGGTAGTTGTAGTTGTAATGCAGTGCAGTGCAGTGNTGTAGTGATTGCTGTGGTCGTAGTTGTAGTCGTAGTCCTAGTGGTAGTTGTAGTTGTAATGCAGTGCAGTGCAGTGTAGTGTAGTTGTAGTGGTTATTGCGGTTGTAGTTGTTGTACTTGTAGCTGTAGTTGTTGTAGGTGTTGTAGTTGTAGTTGTAGCTGTCGTGTAGTTGAAGTTGTTGTGGTTGTTGTAGTTGTANGTACTTGTAGCTGTAGTTGTTGTAGGTGTTGTAGTTGTAGTTGTAGCTGTCGTGTAGTTGAAGTTGTTGTGGTTGTTGTAGTTGTAGTTGTAGCTGTTGCAATTGTAGTGGTTGTTGTGTTTGTAGTTGTAGTTGTAGCTGCAGTGGTAGTTGTAGTGGTAATGTAATTGTAGTTGTAGCTGTTGTTGTTGTAGGTGTTGTAGTTGTAGCTGTCATGTAGTTGAATTTGTAGTTGTAGTTGTTGTAGTTGTTGTAGTTGTAGTTGTAGCTGTTGTAATTGTAGTGGTTGTTGTGGTTGTAGTTGTAGTGGTAGTTGTAGTGGTAACGTATTGGTAATGTAGCTGTAGTGGTTTTTGTGGTGGTAGTTGTAGTGGTAATGTAGCTGTAGTTGTAGTTATGGTTGTACTTGTGCTTGTACTTGTAGTTGTGGTGTAGTCACATCCAAACTTCAAAATACGTCCCGAAACCCTCAGTTTTTAACATTTTTGACATGGAAATATGCTTCGCGCCACAATGGCGTGCAATTTTTCATGTCTCATCTGCCAAGATGTCTCGGCACCCGCCGCTTTAGCGAGCCTCCTTTTCCTACGCTACACGCTGTGTTGGTAAGGTAGTGGGGGTCTCCAGAGATAAGCCAGATCGAAATCGCGTATCGTGTCGCCAATCGCCAAACGAAAAATTCTCGCCAANGTCTCCAGAGATAAGCCAGATCGAAATCGCGTATCGTGTCGCCAATCGCCAAACGAAAAATTCTCGCCAACAAAATTTCGAAACATCGCCACAAAAAAAAAATCGTCAAAGCAAATGGACATCACTGAAACCAACATGAACCGAACTGCACAACTGAACATCACTGCAATCGAATGTGACAAGTTGAAATGCACTGGATGGAATCGGAGAGCTCCTTTTTACACAGAGGTGGTGATGTCTCGCGCCATTTCAGCGTCTCACCACATATGATCCTGGGGTCTCATCTTGAGACCTAACTTCCTCTCCGCATCTGCCGCATCAAGTCNGTGGTGATGTCTCGCGCCATTTCAGCGTCTCACCACATATGATCCTGGGGTCTCATCTTGAGACCTAACTTCCTCTCCGCATCTGCCGCATCAAGTCCAATGCAAACATCTGACTCATCAGAATTGAAGTTGATTGCATTGAGAATTGTATCATTGACGCATTTTGACCCCAGTCAAGCTGAAACGCGCAAGCAGTGAGTGCCCTCACCCAAAAGCGGTGGGTTGGGAGGGTCTTTCTGAAATCCTTTCTCCAAAGCCAATACTCCAGGAAGAAAAAACTGATGAAATGATCCCACATGAATGACATCAAGTGAACTGCACAAGCGTTGA
>BGPT01001792.1:544-26396 GCA_003297045.1 Symbiodinium sp. clade C Y103 | reverse complement strand
GGTGAAAGGTTGACGTTGTTTGTCCATTCTGGCAGCACCGCATATCCTTTGGATTTTGTTTGGGAATGCTTTCCAGCTGGACTGCGTATACCTCCCCCTTCAAATCAGGACAGCGTNGGTGAAAGGTTGACGTTGTTTGTCCATTCTGGCAGCACCGCATATCCTTTGGATTTTGTTTGGGAATGCTTTCCAGCTGGACTGCGTATACCTCCCCAATTTTAGGACAATGTGGGGTGGGAATTTAGTTAGGGTGGGACAACATTGTCCATGGCACAAAATTGGACGATCCCACCCACCACTACCCTTAAAAGTGAATGGCCACACGAACATAAAATGACATATTCACAAGATGGTNGCACAAAATTGGACGATCCCACCCACCACTACCCTTAAAAGTGAATGGCCACACGAACATAAAATGACATATTCACAAGATGGTCAAGAAACATCTTTGGCATTTCGCTGACATGAAACTGACATCACAGATTTGGTTTTGAGATTTCACAGCAAACCAAATTTGACATGTTTGTGTGGTGCCAAGGTTTTGGATTTGGGTTGTCATCCAAGTTGATAGTTTGCGCATTGTTTGACGCAAGGGGCTTTAAAGTTTACACGCTGCAGGTTTTGGTTTAAACGGAGCNGTTTTGGATTTGGGTTGTCATCCAAGTTGATAGTTTGCGCATTGTTTGACGCAAGGGGCTTTAAAGTTTACACGCTGCAGGTTTTGGTTTAAACGGAGCACCACGTAAATATACAGAACGGACTATAGCATAGTCCTGTTTGGAAAGCTAGAGAGAAAGTATTGTCAGCAAGCTGAAATATCCATCGTCAAAGCAAATGGACATCACTGAAACCAACATGAACTGAACTGCACAACTGAACATCACTGCAATCGAATGTGACAAGTTGAAATGCACTGGATGGAATCGGAGAGCTCCTTTTTACACAAAGGTGGTGATGTCTCGCGCCATTTCAGCGTCTCACCACATATGATCCTGGGGTCTCATCTTGAGACCTAACTTCCTCTCCGCATCTGCCGCATCAAGTCNGTGGTGATGTCTCGCGCCATTTCAGCGTCTCACCACATATGATCCTGGGGTCTCATCTTGAGACCTAACTTCCTCTCCGCATCTGCCGCATCAAGTCCAGTGCAAACATCTGACTCATCAGAATTGAAGTTGATTGCATTGAGAATTGTATCATTGACGCATTTTGACCCCCACTTCAGAAGGAGTCAATGTTCAATAGCTCACCAGGGTGTTTTGTCAAACCTTTTCGACTTCGAAGAGCGTTCCAATTTGGATGACTCCTCCGCCTTCTTCTTTGCATCTTCGAAGTCGCCCCTTGCAGCAACCAGTGCATTGAGCACTGACAAATCCAAATCAGATAATGTCAACAGTACCCTCTTGTCTGATGTGAAGCCATCGAAAATTTCGTTCGTCAGGTTGTCTGCTTCAGTGTTTTCTTGCCTTGGTCTCCATCTGAGAGATAGTGACAAGCGTGAACTTGCCAAAAGGGAAGACATCTGCATATTGATGGCCATCAGTGGCCATTTGGTGGTCGACCGTTTAGCCGTCAGGGCTTCATTCGCCCGATTGTCCGTTCCCCCAAATAGGGAAACCTCCAGTGATTTTCTGTGGCGTCCCCCATCCAACCATCCAAACGCTTTCAACGCACATAATGACGCCAGAAGCTCTGCCGCCGTAGAGGCCCATTGTGATTCCCCACCTTCCTTGAACAGGTAGGGAGCATCGCTGGGAAACAGCTTGATGGAAAACCATCGCTTTGAACTCAGTTCCCAGCCACCCAAAATAATGTACCCGTCTGCACATTTCGCATCTGTCCTAAATGATTCCCCTTTGAACACCAATGGACGTTTCGTGGAAACCAGATATGATTCCAAGTCAAGCTCCATGCGGATGTACCTCAATGTCAGCACAACTGTCTCGGGCAAGCGGCCCACTGTGCTCTTTGAAGTAACAGCGGACCATGCAAAGAGAGGTGCAAGGTGAGGCTTCAACCATATGAGAAGTTGGGACACAAATCCCAGTCGTCCCAAGAATTCCACGAAGTCCCTGGCAGCAACGACATACCTGTTCTGCTCTGCTTTGTCAATCCACTCTGCTAGCCAATCACCCCTTCGCTTCGAGATGCCAACCTGAACCAAGTCATACCTGATCTGAAAGCCAACAAATTCAGGAGCAAATCCACCTTTGAACTTGCGGTATCCAAATGGAGTCCCAATCAACTCGAATGCAAGCAGCCAAATCCAAAGGAAACGGAACTTGTCGGGTCCAACGAAAACCCCATGAAGGTCGTCCACATATATCATCTGCATCATCCACCTTGTATGGAAAACATACCTGACAAATCTGCCCAACATCCCCGCCAGCTTCGCCCACCAATACGGGGCACTCGACACTCCAAATGTGCCTGTATGATTCACCCAAACTGTATCAGAGCTTGAGTCTGCCCGACAACAAAGATATCCCCAGTCCTCCTTGCGGATCTTCACCAACCTGTGTGCCGCCCGTATATCTGCACTGACGCAGAAGGGAGCTTCGGAGGTCTCTGCTGCCTCCCTCACAATAGCCGCTATTTCGGCTGGACCAGGTGATATAATCTTGTCACGGTATCTTATCTCATGGTTAACCATAACAGAATGTGTAGCATCGTGCAGCGGGCGTACTGTGCCGTCAGGTTTAGAGATGGCAGCCATAGACGCTATTCGGAGCTTGTCACCGTACTCCTGTCTTAGCACCCCAAGTTTCGATGGATGCATCCTCCCAAGTTGCTCCTCCTCCCTGAACTTGTCTTCCAACTCCTTTGAAGAAAGTTGCGCTGAAGGGTAGTTGTCTGCAATTGGCGCAAACTCAGTTTCATCCATCTTGCGATGCTTGACCTTAACCGGAAAGACTTGTGGGGTTCTAGGCAACTCCTTGTCGACCCCAACGTAAACCCCAGTAGAAAAGGAATCCTGCTCGTCAACCAACCAGTGTGCGTCAGGATCATCGTATCTTTTGAGCCATTGGGCCAATGCCCTCAGGAAGAAAGGTTGACCCTCATCCACGGTTCTCGCATCGACTGGGTCCGGCAGCAACCCTGCCCATTTCCCCCTGACTTCATCAAGCACTGCTTCTGTAAAAGGAGATTTGTCAAGCTTCCCAGTCACCAAACGGAAAGCTTCTTTCCGGACATCCCCAATGCACTCATTCACACACCCCTCAAGGATTGCAAAAGTGTCGTCTGCCAATTGTTTCATCTCTACTGTCCTGCGCTCCCCACGTTGCTTCGGTCTCCATCTCGTCGGGCTGCATAGCCCAAAACCATCAATGAAACCATGCACTGCTTGGTCCCACTCAACCTTTATCGGAGCCCCAGAATTGTAACATGCTGTCATATCGAATCCAACGTCCTCCTGTATTGACTCCCCTGTCGAACCTTGCTTCAGTTGTTGACCCTTCGCACTGCTCTCAGGATCTGTCTCCTCCCCACTGGATATCACTACTTCCAACAGAGAGGAAGGTTGCACTGCTTGTGATGTCTTTCCCAGTTTGTTTGAAGTATCCACAGAGTCCTCCACCACTGGTGAAGTCTTGAATGCCTTGCTTGAAGTGTTCCCAGAATCCTCAACTATTGGTCGCTTAACCCCCTTTTTGGACAGTTGATCAGGGCCCCCACCGATGGAACTGAGGATCAACTGTGCAATGAACTTACACATCGCAGGCGGGTAAGCGGCTGCTGGACTGGTGTTCCACCTATGGCCAGTCTTGCCAATCAAGGAGTGAGTGTGCTGATGGCCGCACTTGCGGGGCAATGGCCCTTTGTAAAAACCCAACTTATCAAACTTTGGCATGGAAAAATGACAACGACCATCCTCAACCTGCATGTTAGTCAACAGCCTCGTAGGTTTTGGAGTAAGTGCACCAAAATGACATTGATGAATTGCAAAGCAGACCGCAGAAAATTGCGGGATAAGGTCGAGAACTTCCGGCCACTGCCAAATCGACCCAGGATGTTCGCCCTCAATGACTCCCAGGTCTTCAGGATGTTCCAAAATGAAGAAACCATCGGAATTTGCAGCACAAATGCATGCTTCAATGCAACGTTCAACAAAAGAATTAGCCTCTTGCACTTTCAGTTTATTGGCATTGCTCAACCATGGAAAGCCCTTCGGCCATGCCTTTGTCCTCAATGGTTTAGGGCCCGGATGTTGTTTGTACTGAAACCTTGCTCGGCTGAATGTATTGCACGGAGGTGATACTATCAGAAACCAGTCGCCTTCAGCGAGAGTATCCAATATCTGTTGCCACAATGAAACATCTGTCAAATCGTGATCTGGAGAACGCTCAATGTCAAATTCCTTGAGAACCAACTTGATCCGACCTGCAGCTTCTGCCTCTTTGAGAAATGAAGCCACATCAGAATGCCTTCTCCGCCCGGCAAACAAATAAAGAACCTTAACAACTGGCACCTTAGGTGAAGGCTCTTGCACACTTGCATTGGACGGTGCAGCCTTGCCAGGACTAGCCGCACCTGTTGCTTGTCACGATGCACCTTTCTGCTTATGTTCAATTGCTTTGTGGTCTGAATAGCAACCCTTGACTCTGCACTGATGTACTCTACCACAACTTCCATCGCACTCACCTGAGTTCCATGCGAAACACAACTCACGTCCATCCGGAGTCCTCCATGCAAGGCTCAAGCCTTTCAATCGACCATCGGCCTGATGCTTGGATTTGGTCTTACCCTTTCCCTTTCCTTTGGGTGCAGCCGCAAATGACTTGCCCCAAAACTGCCCTTGGAGTTGAAACGCTGGAATTTCGCCTGTGGTACCTCAGAAGCTGCTGCCTTCAACGCAACAGGAGTCGTAAAATAAGCTTCTTTGAGATCTGCATCCCTGATCACTGACATGCATCAGCCAAAGTATGCCCTTGCAACACAAGTTTCATGGCCTCTCGCCTGAGCTAGTATTCGTAGGCCAGCACAATCGTCCAGTCTGGACGCACCTTTTGTTGTCCTCCATCTTGCGAAGGGATCTGAATACCAAGCACACGGTCTCCAAGGATATATTCAGTGAATTTCAAGAACGGCTCTGCAGTGAGCCCATGTAACCAGTGTTTCACTTGTACCTTGAAGCCAAACACAACCAAGCATACATCTCGACTTTCACGACTTTCCTAAATTCCTCTGTCGTAGCGGGCATCTTTGATTTCGTCTTGGTACGAGTCACACGGATGTGTCCTGTTGTGTCCACAGTTGACTGAATCTGTGAATGAGATGATGCCAACTTACTCAAAATCTCATCAAGAGGTGCAGCAGTAGGCTCGTTACTCTCCGTCTCCTCGGCCTTGATGGAAAGGTAATCTGAGGCAAGACACTCTGACTCACCTAAGACTCCATGTATGGCTTCAACAGCCCTTAACATGGCTTGACGTTCATGGATTTGGAGCACCCTTGGTTGTCCAAGAACTTTCGCCTCAGCTTTCAACTCAATCTCCTTAGCAAGGTATTCCTCTGCAGTTTCCCATGCTGATACCACTGCTGCTATCTGTGACCTATTCTCTGGGGAGTCTGCCACAATTGCAAAGTCCTGGAGACAAGCAGTCCTTATTGCAGGCCTGTCATCACCCAGAGCTGAAAACTTCCGCAAAGAACCGTAGTGCCTTGCTATGGCCACCTGATGCTGCAAATTGACTCCAGATTCACCTAAAATGAACTGCAAATCGGCATCCATGTTGTCCTTCACAAACTCTCGTTGAGCATGTGCATCCATAGCTGCAAACGGCACCTACCTCAAGCACAGCTGTCCTATCAGTTCAAATGAAAGCACAAAACAACCTGTCAAGCAAGTGTGAAGACTCAACGAACCGTCAAAGAGATCAAGCACTGAAATGCAACTGACTGATTGAAACCTGGCAGAATTTCCTCGGGAATTTTCTGAAACATATTTGAACTAACAAAAAGTTGAGAGTCTGAACTCACAACTACCTGAGATTCCCAATGTTGAACAATTGCAACTTGAATGGCACCCTCAGGTCTGAGCCATCTCGCAACAGGTGAACTCTCACCACCGTCTCAACGGTTCCATGTTGCATCAACTGCATGTCTTAAAATGAATACTGCATTCAAACTGACTGACAACATGCGACAAAGTTCAACGCAGCAAGACAGCCCCTTTCACTGGTGACACGATGACTGATCCTATTCCTATTCTGCCTGGGAGTCATTCCCACTGGCAACTGACTCTGTCGAAGAGCTGGATGCCGTCGCAGAGGACTCATCCCCAGGATCCCTGCCACATTCAGCGGTCATCTTCTTTCGACAGGCTTGGCAGATGGCGTCAAAGCCGTCTGACTTGACCTCATTCAACTGGATCACCTCGCAACAGCGATCTGGCCTGACGAAGCATCCAGAAAGATGCAATCTACGCAGGGCTGTCCGGCGTGATACCGTGACAAAGTATTTGGTAGGGGCATCGCTTGACATGGTCTCTTTCAACGCATGGGCCGCAACTTTCTCGGCCAACTCATCTTCCCCCATACCATGATCCTCCGCATTCCAGTCGTCTTGAAACACTTGCAAAGTCGGGTAAACTCCCCCGAGGCAGTGTTTTCCAGCAAGGGTGACCGTGATCACAGTGTGCCGCTTCCTAATCCGATTCGGATTGGCTCCAGCCTCTGCAGCATAGTCGCACAAACGACCGATGCTCTCATCTTCATGGAACTCATTCTCAGCACCCTCAACCAACGCACGGTTCACATGCTTCTGGATCTTAAACACCACCTGACGAGAAGTTCTAACGTACTCCTCTGTTCCCATTGACCATCTTCCCAAGTAAGCCCTCTCATCTCTGTGGAAACCAAGAGTCGCAGCCACTGAGGTCAAAAAGTTCCGAGGGCTATGGCCACTGAAGAAAGCTTCCAAGCCATCCGGGAGAAGGAGTGCTGCGGGCATCCTCTCCCACCCAAATTGGGCCCTGCGAGGACAACACAAAGAGCTGATCTGCTTCGAGATAGCCCCACTGAGGCCGGCAGGGGTCATGAACTTTCTTTTAACACCTGTCCAATCTTTATTGGGTTCCATCACCATGTAGTCCCTCCTGTAATTAAAGGGTTCTGCAAGCCAGATATCATAACCTGCTCTCAACCAATCTTCACCTGTAAGAGATATCGTGCGGTGAATATGAACCGGCACTTCTTTCTGAGGCTTGTCTGCACCAGTAGTCTTAGACTTGCCAAGGATGAGACGAAGTCCATAGTTCGAGAGGACAGAACGGTGAGGTAGCACAGCCTGCATGTCATCGCACCTCATCGCTCCCCATATCATGCAAAGAATCACCCAGGAAATGGCTCTGGAGAAAATCTCAACGGATTCATCAACTACGGTCAGTTCCAATGACAGCAATCGATTGCGTCCTTGACACCCAATGGGAAAAGTCTCCCCCTATGCCATTCAAGCCACTGCTCAAAAGGTTTCCATGCTTTGTACCGATTTTTGAGGGTATTCCCACGTCGAGCAGCAAACACATGTAACCAACCTGCTGTAGGATCATCCAGAGTGTTGACAAGTTCTGCAACTGGGAGCCGAGCCTGAATGATCACCTGTGCAAGTAACCTGGAGTACTTCTTCCTTTCAAGCTCAAAACGCTTTGTACGTGCATCTGCAGGATCTTCTTTGTATGCCTTCTGCTTCCTCTTAGAATGCATTTCAAGAATACACAGAGAGTGACAGAGAGCTAGTCCTAGTGAGTTTACTGGACTCCTCTTGAACTCAAACACTTCCTGACGGTGGCAGTCGAAACATGCTGGCCCTGACCAATTCACCACGCAGACGCTTGCACGGCCGCTGCATTGATTCCTTCCAGAAACCTAACTGTGCCACAGCATCCATGAGGTCCTCACCTACCAAATCTGGAAACTCTGCTGTCAACAACTCAACACAATCATCATCTGTATCAAATGCGGCTTCCAATCTGAGTGGTGTCACAAACACACGTTGAATGTGGGCCAGTATCCCTTCATCTAAGGGAGGCCACTGGTCATCCATGACATCCCCTGCCCCACCGACGCGTCCAATCTGGTGATTGGATGGGCACAGCGCCCCACTATCTTTCTGAAATCCTTTCTCCAAAGCCAATACTCCAGGAAGAAAAAACTGATGAAATGATCCCACATGAATGACATCAAGTGAACTGCACAAGCGTTGACTCCAACACAAGCAATGACATCACAAGTTGAAGTTGCACAAGAAACGAATCTCTGAAATCGACAACTGAATCACAGCGGCAAGTGAAAGCATCTGAATCTCACATCAAATTGAAACTGACAAGCCAAGCTGAAAGAACCACAAGCATCCAAAGCACTGTTGTTGAAAAGGTTGTGTTTGAAAGCAATCACCGAAAATCAAATAAGCTGTGATGAAGTTCGAAGTCCAGCACTCCAAAGGAAAGTCANCCAAAGCACTGTTGTTGAAAAGGTTGTGTTTGAAAGCAATCACCGAAAATCAAATAAGCTGTGATGAAGTTCGAAGTCCAGCACTCCAAAGGAAAGTCAGCCGGAAGTTGTGACACCCCCAAGTCAAGGGGGAAACCTTTGACACCACCACTACCCCACCACCACCCGACCAACACAGGGTTTCACATAGACACATTGGGCAAGCCCAATGATGCCTACACTACACGCTGTGTTGGTAAGGTAGTGGGGGTCTCCAGAGATAAGCCAGATCGAAATCGCGTATCGTGTCGCCAATCGCCAAACGAAAAATTCTCGCCAANGTCTCCAGAGATAAGCCAGATCGAAATCGCGTATCGTGTCGCCAATCGCCAAACGAAAAATTCTCGCCAACAAAATTTCGAAACATCGCCACAAAAAAATTCTCCTATGCTATTTCCAAATTCTGTATTTACTTCGCATCCCCACCCAAAACGCGCGTCGTATATGAGGCCCCTACGCATCATATATATATACACACACAACGCAAACAACAAACAACCCAGAAACCAAAAGCACCTAAAAACACAAACAAAAGAAACTGCAAAAACACGGCTGAAGCACNATATATATATACACACACAACGCAAACAACAAACAACCCAGAAACCAAAAGCACCTAAAAACACAAACAAAAGAAACTGCAAAAACACGGCTGAAGCACTGAAATGACATCTGCAAAACTGAGTGGACATGTTGCACATGCGGAAGGTTGGAAATCACGCCTTTTGTCTCCGTCCTTTATTTGAATGGTCTGGGGTCAAAGTTCGATGTTCGATACAGCCACCAGTCAAGGGTGAAAGGTTGACGTTGTTTGTCCATTCTGGCAGCACCGCATATCCTTTGGATTTTGTTTGGGAATGCTTTCCAGCTGGACTGCGTATACCTCCCCNGTTTGTCCATTCTGGCAGCACCGCATATCCTTTGGATTTTGTTTGGGAATGCTTTCCAGCTGGACTGCGTATACCTCCCCCTTCAAATCAGGACAGCGTTGAGAGTTTGGTCAGCAGCTCCTTAGGATGGTCAAACTCAGTTATGAAGTTAACACCAAGCAAATCCATGGCCTCTCGGCAATCATTGCGTGATGGTCCATCCGACACATTTGAGCTGCTGGGTACTCGCTCAACCCAACTGAAGGTTGGGCTGCTTGAATCCAAAGCGTAAAACTCCCGCACAAGCATCCGCATTGAAGGACTCGGTGAAAGGCCCTTTATGGTGCAGAATCTAGCCGCGTCATTGTCCACCCACCAAATAGTACGTCGGTTGCATATGAGATCTTTGAACTGCCATCGTCAGAACCATCACATATAATTCGATTTGACAAATCAAATGTTCCCCAACCATATGGCGCCACTTCTCAAGTAGAACCTGGGGCACAACCCCTCGGCACACAAGCTTCTGGCCAGTGGCAACATCAATCACCACTGCACCAATTCCAGCATGTCCATCCTCCCAGCAACCATCAGTGAAGATCAAAATGGGTCTCCGCTCAAACCCTACCTCAATCCTCTTGGGCGCTGCACTCTGCAGCATAGCAATGGCATACTGGCAAAAAGATGAAACGTCTGCTGGTCCCTTCTTCGCCTGAGTTCCACTGNCTTGGGCGCTGCACTCTGCAGCATAGCAATGGCATACTGGCAAAAAGATGAAACGTCTGCTGGTCCCTTCTTCGCCTGAGTTCCACTGAGCGCCAAAACCTCTGCGCACACTTGGTGTAAATACTTCCCACTGAAGAAGCCACAAGCATAGCGCATCAGCCCGTGGATAATCTGACCCTGATGCTTCGTAAGCACCTTCTCCTCCTGAATTTGCTTCAAGAGTGTCACCAGCCTGTCGATTCGCCCAGGCTTGTTCTCAAGTAACACAGCTCCCTGCATCAGCTCTGAAAGATCCAAAGCACAACCAAGCACCTGAAACTTGCTCTGGAACGGGCACGCTTTTGTACCTGTCTTGGCATGGCGCCAGCCTAGAAGATCCAGCAGCTCACTTGCCGCACTGTCAGCGTTTTCAGCCAAAGATGCCGGTGAGAACATTGGGAAATATATTGCTTTGTGAGCGTGCGGCAGCCCCAATGTAGACAGCGCACGGCGGCGGGCCCCGCAAGGGGCCCAGGTCCAGATCCTCAAAGCGCCAGCAGCAGCGCAAACTCCGCAAAACGCCAGCAGCAGCGCAAACTCAAAAGTTGATGGGGCTGTCAAAGCCCGAATGCCTTAGTGATGAGATCCTTAGCACAGAATCACAAGCCACCATAAGTGGCATCCCAAAGAGCCTGCTGAACCTTAGACAGGTACAACANAAAGCCCGAATGCCTTAGTGATGAGATCCTTAGCACAGAATCACAAGCCACCATAAGTGGCATCCCAAAGAGCCTGCTGAACCTTAGACAGGTACAACAGAGTGGTGTCATCACCACTGGTCCATCCAAGACGTCTTTCCAAGGCACAGCTTGGGACGGCAGGACGAATAGACAACAACGGACTATTCGGACACTCCCAGCACAGGTGATGCCAGTGACCGAGACACTGACACCAGAGACAGCACGAGTCACGGATGTGTGGTCTAGCATGGAACCACGCAGGGCTAACCGTAGCACAGGTAGCCACAGCCCGAGCCGCTGGATTTCCCTCAGAAATTTTTCGAATCATGTCAAAATCCACCCGCAGCAACGTTTGGATGCTACATTGTGAAAGTCCATGAATCTCATGACGGTCCATTTGTAAAAATTTGTCCCAGGCCCATAATCTCCATCCCTGCCGAATGACGTGTTTGGCCTGATCAAGATCAAAGTTTCTGGCACGCATGTCGATGCGCAAGCTGGACGCTTCGTGAGTCCATGACCATTCGCCATGCTCTTCCCACCTATGGTCTTTGAACCATTTTCTTAAACAGTAAACCGGACACCCAGCCTTAGATTGCCAACTAACCAACTGTTTTTGAACCAGCCGATAAACCACCCTGAACAAATTGGTACCCGCAAGAATATCAAGATGTTGGGCCCCTCCAAAAATCATCGCCCGCAGCCAAGTATTAGCCATACGACCAGTTTTTTGACCTTTCTTAACACAAGTCCAAAGTTTTTTACAATCCGTGATGGTAGGCATTCTGGCTAACCAACCATAGGCAACCCTGGAAATCCCAAAAGATCTAGCATATCTGGTGAACACCGCATAGGGTAATTTCAGGGTACCCAGTAAATTGATAATCCCCAAAGCGGAACCAAACCGACCCCTTTCTTTGTCACTGTTCCTACGTGGTTTACCCCTGGTGGTGACCCCCAAAAAAGTCGCGTCGACTTGATTGTACCTACCACCCGAAGCTTGATACAGTTCCCTACGTTGTTTGGCCGTTTTAGCCACCACCTGGATTTTACCCATACTTTCCCTGAGACCAACCAGGTTACTCCAAGTTTGCCATTGTTCAATCCAACTCAACAACGCCGGAGCGCTGCGGGCACAAAAAGATCTATCATCGATAAAAACCATCATTTGCACCGGAACCCTGGGGATTTGTTGAACAATCCATCGGATCCCCGACGACAGCCACAACCCGCACAAGAACGGTCCCATAGGGTCTCCTTGGGGGAGAGCCATATCCAACGTGGTCATGGGGGAATCAGACACATGTTGACCCCATTGCAACCATCTTTTTGCCTCGGACCACATTGTCTGACACAGTTGGGTCATTGCCTGAGGAAACCCGGCTCGTTGCAGGATAGCTGCACTGGCACGAGGCCGTAACAAATCATAGCACTTTTCGTAGTCTAAACTGGCCAAGAATCCTTGTTTTGTGTATTCCTGCAGAAGACGACCAGCTGCCACTTGGGCATCGCAACCTGGACCATAGCACACATCAGTGTGTAGTACCTCTTTCATCCAACTTTGAACGTGGTCCATGTGTATCCAGGTACTGGACAACAGCCGCCACCATGCTGAGCAAATCGTAATTGGCCGGCAATCGGCCGCATTGATTGTCCCTTGTTGAATTTTGTTGGGCTTTACCAGAAACACAGTTCGACATTGCAACAGGATTTCCGGTACTTGTGCAACCTGGAGCCATCGTGCTACCAACATTGAGAAAACTTCCCACACCTTGATTGGAAAACAATTGAGATCCTCACCACTCCATCCATCAACTCCCGCACAGCCTTGCATGTCCGTGGCAATAGCAGAAAATTCCACAGGAGAAGGAGGCCTTTCATTTAAAGGTACCGCAACAGTGTGTTGGAGCAGTACAGGGATTATGTCCTCCGTAGGGGGTGCTTGATCCCGGGCTTGCTGCCAAAAAGTTTGCCAAAAATTTCGGATTTTTTCCAAAGCTTCCACTTCGTTTCCTGAGATTCCTTGATCATTGGTAATATGCACTGCCGATACGGTTTGGCGGCCTTTGACCCACCGGCTAGCAAACTTCATATTTCCAAGAAATTTCTGCTTCCATCCTTGTAGTTGTTCTTGTCGAAAAGCCGTTTCCTCCCGGTTCAGATTGTCTTTGGCGAGAACCAGTTCTTGCTGAATCAGGGGAAGAGTACAGGTCTTATCATGAAGACGGAGCCGTCGAATCAGTGATTGGCACACTGTGAAATTGCCAGCAAGGGCAATATCCGGATTTTCTTGCAACGCTTGAGTCATTTGTCTTTGGAGTTCATACAACCTTGCAACCCGCTTTCGCAGTTTGATGACTCGCATTGAGCCTGGGCCTGTGTATTGGCGACAGCGTTTTTTGACGCGGGTTTTATGAGAAACCTCAACACCTTTGATTCCTTTTTGCTTGAGCCGGCGTCGAGCTTCGCTGGCAACCTCCGGCTTTTGTGTCCAATTTTGCAAATGCATAAAAATATGACGAAAAAGAGAATCCAACAGTTGATTGAAAATGGTCCAGTCCTGTTCCACATCAATGTTTTCCGAAAACAATTGATCAATTTGAATATCCATTTCATTCCAACTTTTCTCGATAAGTTCGCGCCATTCATCCCGATCAATCTGAATCGGTCGAGTCCAACTAGGTCCAACCCTTAAAGAACCAGTGGGAACCAAATCACCAGATTGAAGCTCAACCAGGATAGGAATATGATCCGACACATGAATATCCAACAATTGAGGATAGTTCGTAACTTTGGCAACATTATTCCCAATAAACCAATCAATCTCATTAGATCCTTCCCAACGCGTCGGAGAACCCTGTGAGAAAACCTGACCACCATAAGCACTCAACACTGCTGCCAGCGGGCTCTCAGCCGGTGTGGCGTTTGCATCTCCGCCAAACATCCAGCAGCCACTGGACAAGCAGTCAGTCTGAATGTGAATGTCATTAAGAAGTTCACAAAGTTCGATTGCAGGGTCGAAACCCGACCCTTCCGCTGGTGGAGGACCATAAAACGTTCCTACAAACCAATCGTCAATCCAAATTCCTAAAACTTGAGCGGACCGACCCGCCCTTCCGACCCACCCACGATAATTTAATCTTTTATCGATCAGCATAGCGACACCGCCGTTTGGCCTTTCAACTCCTCACCGATCGATCATGGGTTGACCAGGGATATGGTAAACCCGAAAACCTTTCTTAAGGGCGTGCCTGGTGAAGGCACTCATCTCGTTGTCAGACATTCTGATTTCCTGCATTGTGATAACAACAGCCTTATCGGACCAGGGGTAATCAACCATGGACCAAGCACCCTTGGCGGATTGGACGTTACAATTGATCACCTGAAAACCCCCACGACCAACACCCCTCGGCCCAGGATTAGGCTCAACACCCTCCTGAGTCAAATCTCGGACCCATCCAGAATACTGCTTGGAAGGGACGATTGTCTTGGAAGCCATCCACTCTTGGGCCTCCTCCATGGAGATGTTCCATGCCTCACAAAGGGCCTGACGATTATCGTCAGCGATTCTGTTCCAAACCGCTCGCTGAGCAGCCTGAACTTTTTGGACCTTACCCCGACACGTTGTTTGACCCCAGCGAAAAGTGCCTCGGCAGAGATTACGACACTTGGTGCACGTG
Source organism: Symbiodinium sp. clade C Y103 (assembly GCA_003297045.1). Lineage (NCBI taxonomy): Eukaryota > Dinophyceae > Suessiales > Symbiodiniaceae > Cladocopium > Cladocopium sp. clade C. The sequence continues at coordinate 11,907 of BGPT01001792.1, read as the reverse complement.
GTCAAGGTGTCTCCTTTTCTGCTTTGCGACTTTCCCGACCGGGGCCAAGTGGTCCAGTTAACAGCAAGCACCTGAACCACATTATGTTTGTTGATTTTGGGATTTAACCGATCCATGGCCCTTTTACGCAAAGCCTTGCTGACGTTCAGTTTTCCAGGTCGATAATTGATCACTTTGTCAGGATCGTTTTTGGCAAGTTTCCATCTGATAGTAGTGACACGTCCCGGGGTGATTTTACGACGGGGGTGGGCAGACTTGTAGTGGTGTGTCACCGACGCTTCCTTGACAGTTTTGGGTAAACTGGGGAGGGCTTTGGGGCAAAAAGGGCAAACCCAATCCCGTTCAGCGAGGGGGATAGAGGCCGAAGCTTCCACCACTTCCATGTATTCGCGTATAGTTCCAACTTTAGACCGTTCTCCTGGGTGTCTGTTAGCGATATGGTTAGACCTTTTTTGAGCAAGGGTCAGTTTACCATCATCAGCATGAAAAACCATTTTGCACAACAAGCACGTCCAAGTTTGTTTGGGCGCACGTTTTCCAACAAGGAAGGGATTAGTAGGTTGTCCATCTTGCAAATGGGCCTTAACATTGACTTTAGGTTGTTTGAACCAGTGCGCTTTGGGCGTTTGGCCAACCTGCCGACGGGTACCAGAAGACCAAGATCGAGCCTTAGTGTCCTTAGAGCTGCCCGCAACCGGGCTACTTTTAAGCCGAGCAACAGCCTGTTTGACCCAGGTTTTTCGAGTTCGGTTTGTTTTTCCTCCAAGAGACAAAGCCGGACCTGAGTTACTGCTGACAGTTTTTCCTCCGAGAGACCCCTTTGAGATCCTGGTGCAGCCCCCTAAAGAAGGAGCTTTTCGAGTGTGGCCACCGAGAGAGGACGACTTGCCCCCTCCTCGATTGTCTTGCCGTCCCCCTTCGGGCTTTGCCAGCAATGCCTTGGTCCGCAGGGACAAAGCAACCTCAGCCGGGACTTGAAGCGATTCATAATGGCCCGAAGATTTAGAATAGTANCCCTTCGGGCTTTGCCAGCAATGCCTTGGTCCGCAGGGACAAAGCAACCTCAGCCGGGACTTGAAGCGATTCATAATGGCCCGAAGATTTAGAATAGTAGAGCCAAAGGTCTCTTTGACTTCCCTCCGTGTTGAATCCATATATCTGGCCAGTCTGATGGATGACGAAAATTGGACGATCGAGCGTACTTGCGAGCGCAGCTATTTCGAGATTTCCCGCCCATGCGCCAACTTGGCTGACAAGCTGGAGGTAATTTTGAAACTGATCATGAAGATTGGTGACCTCAACTTGAATGCCATCAGGGTTTCGATGATCCCAAAATTTTGAATACTTATCAGCATGCCGTTTCAAATGAGCCAAGGCAGCAGCGCGCACCTGCCTATGATGATAAGCTTTTCCATCCACATGTTCAATGCTTTGTCCTATGCTATGAAACAAACAATCACCACCACCGTCATTGGTCACTTTCAGGACTCCAGCTGGCAGCGGTTGTGGTTTAGCCCGTTTCTTAGCTGGGCTTTCCCGATCCCCAGTCATTTCCCCTCTCTTTGAACGTTCTGTCTCATCCATTGCATCAGCATTTCCCTGTCCCTCCCCATTCCCAGCATTGACCGGAGTGCTAGGCTCGGACGGAACAGGAATGCACTCAGCCTGCTCTTGCAAATTTCCAAACCTGAGAGAAACTCTTTTTTCGTCTCGCAGCTTAGTTCGGCTACTTTGTTGCCAAGCTGTTGGCTGCAAGCNACTCAGCCTGCTCTTGCAAATTTCCAAACCTGAGAGAAACTCTTTTTTCGTCTCGCAGCTTAGTTCGGCTACTTTGTTGCCAAGCTGTTGGCTGCAAGCGTTCCGCCACCAAAAATTTTCCAGCCTCAGAATCAAATTGATCTCCACTGTAAAGAAGTTGAAGGTACGCTGGTCCTTCCCTTTTACCTTTAAAAATCCAAGACGTTCCAAATTTTTCCCATTTTTTGGAAACAAAATCTNTCTCCACTGTAAAGAAGTTGAAGGTACGCTGGTCCTTCCCTTTTACCTTTAAAAATCCAAGACGTTCCAAATTTTTCCCATTTTTTGGAAACAAAATCTGAAGATTGAAATTGAGAAGCTTCGAGAAATTCTTGAACCTGTTCCAACGTCCAGTATCTAGGAGCAGATTTCAAAATCCAAGTCCTGACAGGAGTCGGCTGTGGGACGACCTTATCACTGAGGCTACGGACCCCAATTTGTCTCCAGCCTCTAGCAAGGCCACAGTTGATTCCAAGTTTGGCCGCCCGATTCATGTAAGCAGCTTCGTCTTCCTTGTTTCTCCTCTCAACCCATGAAATGTGTGGTTTCTTTCCCCAAGGCTTCGGGGTCAAAGTCCAGTCCAGAGGNATTCATGTAAGCAGCTTCGTCTTCCTTGTTTCTCCTCTCAACCCATGAAATGTGTGGTTTCTTTCCCCAAGGCTTCGGGGTCAAAGTCCAGTCCAGAGGATCCAGAAAGACCCGAATGTCCTGAATGGATTTACCGCTGGCAGAAAGCAAATGCGTGAGTTGATCTTTACGTTTGACCCTTACCAATCCCTTAATGACCGTGTCATTTCCTGCCGCACCCGGCATCAACTCCCATCCCCACGTGTCCTGCAGAAACTGTCCGCAGACCGGAGCCGCCTCTTTCATCCAGTTTCTTGCCACAACCCCAGGGTNCCGCACCCGGCATCAACTCCCATCCCCACGTGTCCTGCAGAAACTGTCCGCAGACCGGAGCCGCCTCTTTCATCCAGTTTCTTGCCACAACCCCAGGGTTTTGACGTGCTTTTGCCCAAATTTTGGGGTCAGTAAACCTTTGGTCGATGGTTAACCGAATCACCAAGGTATCCTGTTTGGGGGTAACCCGAGAAATGATGGGAGGTCGTTTGTCAGCCGGAACCACAATTCGAGCCTTAGAGGGACCATCAAATTTGTGATTACTCCAACATTGAACTTTCCAGGTGGTAACCTTTCCATCACCATCAACCAATGGGACCTTAGTTTCGCTAACCTTGAGCGCAGAACCAGGATCCAACTCCACCGTCTTTCCAAATCCCAAAATTGAAAAAACCGAGGCCTTAATCTGAGCATCTCCTGACAGAAAAGCTTCAACTTCATCCAATTGTTCCTGAGAATTTNACCGTCTTTCCAAATCCCAAAATTGAAAAAACCGAGGCCTTAATCTGAGCATCTCCTGACAGAAAAGCTTCAACTTCATCCAATTGTTCCTGAGAATTTACCAAAAGGACAAATGGTTTACCCTTACCGACCTGATCAACAATGGGACCAAATTGATTCACATGAGGGACCACCGTGAAATCGACCCAATCCTCATTGCGAAGGCGTAAAACAGGACCATGAAAATTTCCTGCGACCTTCTTTCCCCGCACAATGTGAGCCCAGGACTGAGCTCCACTCTGTTCAGAACTCTTTCCTTGCTTGGAAAGAGAAATCTTAGATCCCGACTTACCTTTTGTGTTAGTGGCAGTGGATTTGCCACCCTTACCCTTTTCAGGTTTTTGAGGTTTTTTCGTTCTGAGAGGTTCCATATATTTCCCATGTGACGCAGCGTCAACCAAGGCCTTGAGACGTTCTAACAAGGTCTCTGGGTTTTGATGAGCACGGTTGACCAAACGGGTCAATGCCCCCAACAATCCTTGAGCCTCAGTTGTTTGCCCCACAGGATTCTGTCCCTTTTTGCCAGCTCCCCCTTTGGGTGGACCCGACTTTCCTTTTGGTTGTCCTTTGCCCCCTTTAGGCTGAGGACTACCTCCTGAGTATTGCGCAAGAAGCGCGGCAAGGCCATCCAGCAATGCCTTGTCCCTTTCATTTTCTTGTCTCTTTCTTGCCGTGGCTGCTGATCCCGCGGCACCACCCCTATTATCCCAAAAACATGGGGGCATTTCCAAAGACAAATCCTTAGTCACATGGCTACCGGGGGTTTGTTGATCAACATGACCCTCAAAACGACCCCAAACCTCAGGTGCATTGACATGAAGATGGGGATCCCGGTTAACAACCTGTGACCATAACCGAACTCTTTCATGAAAACGATGTTTCCAACCGTGGCGTGGTCCTTTGATGCGTCTGTTTTTGCACCATCTGGCAGACCAAATGTTATGGCCTCCACCAACATCCTTACGGGACCAAGTGAACCAATGAGAGAAAAACCCAAAGTTGACACACATGAACTGCAGAAACGACCCAAACCAGATCCAAAATTGAGGGAAAGGGGGTTTGATCAAGCCATAACCAAACGACCCCAACCCGAAACCACCGATTCTCACAAGACCAGTTGCAGCCGCCGCTGACACCCAAGACGCGTCTTCGCACGTCACAGCAGCCAGGCCATCTGCAAAATCAGCCGCCGACGCGTCTTCGCACGTCACTGCAGCCAGGCCATCTGCAACTTCAGCCATCGAACGCTCATAGCAACCCACGCGGCCCATCGCGTCCGATACGTTTGCTTGCACCAAGTGCTTAGGTGCAATCCAAGACACAGCTTCAGCTCGTCCAGGACAGCCCAAAGCCACAGCCAAAGCCAATACAAACCCAAATCCACTCAAGTGGAATGTTGGCCTCTTGACTTTTGGTTCTTTTTGGCCATTTTTCTTTTTGTGTTTTTTGTCAGCCCTCATATCATCTTTTTCTTGATCTTTTTTGAATTCTTTTTCATCTTTTTTGTCTTGTGTTTTCTTTTGGATCAACACAAAGCATCTCAATACACCTGGAGTTCTCCGCACCACAGCCGCCAAACCAGCAGCTGCAGCCCGCATTCGCCAACGTGGAGGCGCTCCAGGGCAGAATGCTGAGAACATTGGGAAGTCATCATAAAAGACCCCACAAGGAATCACCAGCATTCGATTGAGAAGGAACCACAAGCTCCTGGATACTCTGTTAAAGCTGTAGACCGCCGCGCAAGATCCGAACATGAGACTGTTAGCCACGAAATACTTCGGCTTCCCATTGAAGTCATGGTAGAAGATGACTGAAAGATGCCTGTGGCTTGGATGTACACGGTAGACGAATATTCGAAACGATTCTAGGTTTGTAAAGCCCAGCCAGGCTTCGCAACCTGGGCCCAAGTTGCGCGATTTGAGAACTTCCGCAATCCTCAGCGCCAAGCCAGTGATGTAGTCCACATCCTGCAACTTCAAATAAGCGGTAACCGTATAAGCATAATTCAGCTGGGCCTCCAAGCAGTCATCAATGGGCCTCAACTTCATTTCAGCCCCCTGGACAAGCACAAAGCGCCGCACCACGCTCCAGTCATCCCTGCCCAGGTGTGCTGAAACCGCCGCCTCAGACTCAAAGGGCCCCTCCAAGAACCCCATGCCAAGCTCTTCACGAGCTCTCCTCCAGGTGCTCAACATGAGCTGGGTCAGAGGCAGCTACTCTGCCAACAATGGCTCTCCGCCTCCATACTGAAGATGCTTCCAACCCCTCTGCAGTGAGTGTTGCTGGCCTCACCATAGGTGGGAAACATGGCGGGGTGTCGTGAGCACCCACCAACTTGACGCCTTCAAACACAAAGGCGGTGACTCCCATGTCATCGTACTGGTACTTCTCCAGCAACGCTTTCCACACCAGCAATCGCTTCCCCTCGAGAACTTTTTGCAGTGAATGCGGCAACTCAGAGCGCAGCTTCTTCTCATCCTCCGCCATTCTAGCAGCCAGCAACTTGGCTTGCAAGAGATTCTTTCGCCTCTCCAATTTCACTACGTCTCCAGGAAACCTAAAATTGAAGTCCAGCGCAAACTTTGTGGGTTCCTCCAAATGGTCAGTGGAATCCATAGGATGCTGCACCTGCTGAGCCCTCGAAAGAAATTGCAAAGGTGTGTGGTAAATACCATACTTCTGGGAATCAGCTTGCTTGCACTTACCATCCGCTCTGTTTGTCTCCAAGGTGTCCACACTGTCACCATTGTCAACATCTGCAGTCCACTCCTCGTGAACTCCACCCCCAGAAAAATGAGGAGGCAGCAGTTTAGAACCAGGAGGTGGTTGATCTCCTGGAGCCAGCGACATAATGCGATGATATTCGGGCACCAGTGGTCGATGCCGCTTGTTCTGCTTACCTTGGGCCGCCAAGGCCTTGTCATGCAGCCGCAAAGGCTTTTGTATTGTAAACCCTTTCGCAGAGAAAAACTGAAGTAAACAGGCAGTTGCACGCTGGGCTAGTAAATGGGGGTCATGGGCCTCTGTGGAAGTGTCAAAAACCCATGCCCCTGCTTGCCAACGCACTCCCCAGGGCTCGTGCTGGTGGTCACCCTGGCATGTTGCTTCCAGCGCAGCAAACACTGTAGGTGTTGACAGCCAACCTGTATGTTTACGCCTTGTAGAACCATGACAGCATGCATGAAATTTGACCATCTCCAGTCTGTTTAAGGCCTGAGCCGCTTCAGTTGAATGTTCCCTTGCCAGCTGCACCAATGCCGCCCACAACCAATGCTAAGCACCACTCCATGCCTGTCGCACCACAAAATGATGTCAATTGCAAGCTTATAGAACACATTTGCGCTGTCCACTCGACGCTGATGGTGTGGAGCTAGTCCTGGTAGTCCTAAAGGATGTTGTGCAGACCTCAACGAGGAGGTTCCGGGACTCCTGATTCTCGGAGTGCTCTGGGCAGTGGCACCTCTGTTGCTCTGCTACTAGTGCCGCATGGCAACCCCAAATGGATTGCCCCCACGCCCGGGGTATTCAGGATGTCCCACATGATGTCCACGCCAGCCTTGGTGGTAAGGTCCAAAGCCACAATCGGTGCAAACGGTTGGACCACTTCATGGTCCACACTCACAACCCGCAGCCCTGCTTGTGTGGCTGCTTTCGAAAAAGAACCTCGTCCTGCGAAGAGCTCCACAAAAAGAGGTGGTGAATCCTGTGAAGTTGAATTATCAACANTGCTTGTGTGGCTGCTTTCGAAAAAGAACCTCGTCCTGCGAAGAGCTCCACAAAAAGAGGTGGTGAATCCTGTGAAGTTGAATTATCAACATCCATTGAGCCTTGTGAAACTTGATTTGCAGCTCCGTTCGAAGATGCATTGTCTGAAACCATTGTTGCACCCCCCATTGAAGATGCACCATGTGAAACTGCAGCTGGTGCCGCCCCTTGTCAGTCAGTGTGAGTGCACAAATAGTAAGGCTTAGCTCGGAAGCAGCCTTTCTTATAGCACTTATGATATCCTCTTGCACACCTCTTTCCAGCTGGTCCTTTAAATTTGCATTTGCCGCTCTGAAATGCGAAGCACAAAGGGCGATTGTCATCATCATGAGAAGTGCAACCCTCTNCTTTAAATTTGCATTTGCCGCTCTGAAATGCGAAGCACAAAGGGCGATTGTCATCATCATGAGAAGTGCAACCCTCTGGGACTTGAACTTTGGGGTTACCAGAAGGCTTCCCACCATGCTTGCCGCCACCTTTGGCTGGCTTCTCAGTCTTCTGAAACTTTTCCGGTCTGCTACCAGATGCAGCCGGAGCCTCATGCACTCTAGCTGCAGGCAATGGTGTCAAGTACTGCAGCACCTCTGTCGATTCCCTCAGGGCCTCAATTGTAGCATCTAAAGGCCTGCTCTGATCTGCGCCTTTCTGAAGATTTCCCATGGTCCTGTGCGACGCCAAAGTGAACAAGTACCTGTCGCAATCCAAAAGCTGCTGAAGGGATATCTTGCTGAAGCCCCTAGGTTGCTCTCTCATCAGCTGGGAAAATAAGAACTGAACCCAGCCCTCAATAACATCAAACGACACCAAGCCAGCCATGTCCATCGCCAAATTCCGGCGTTGCCAACAAGCTCGTAGTTTGAGCTCTGCATTTGCTTCACAAACGGGGTCTGCAGACTTGGTCCCCAACTTCAACATGCCGGCCGCATCCGTCTGAACTGCCGGGTCCTTTTTGACTGACCCAATCTCCTGAGCCCTGCTACAGCACAACTCTGGCTTGATGTATGAAAGCACACCCGTNGGCCGCATCCGTCTGAACTGCCGGGTCCTTTTTGACTGACCCAATCTCCTGAGCCCTGCTACAGCACAACTCTGGCTTGATGTATGAAAGCACACCCGTCTCCATCATCTCCACAAATAAGTCAACCAGGTGATTAGCAGGGATGGTTTCTGGGGTGAAGACCAATCCACCCAATCGCACTTCCTGCTCTCGTTGCCTTGCCACTCTCTCCGCAGTGGCCAGTTTGCGGGTGGCAATGGAAGGGTCAGGTGACGCCTCCACCCTCTGGCGAGCATCGGTGAGCGCCATTGTGTGTGATTCGAAGAACAGCCTTCGAAGGCATGACATCTGATCAAGACTAGGCTCCTCCTCCAACATCTCAACTAGAAATTGCCTAAGAGGTCTCTCATCTGTCGAATGTGGAGAGTAAACAATTGCAAACGCATAGCGACCAAATGCAGCAAATTTCTTCTCAACAAATTTGTCGATGAAATGTTTCTCCACTCCAATCTGCGCCGCACGCTCTTTGAAAGCAGCTTCTGACTCCAAGGTAGTTGAAGACATGGTCACCGACAACGCTATGGATGAGAAAAAGAATGAACAACATCCGTCACATGAAACCCTGCGTTTCCTATCATGTGCATGTCTGACATCTTGGCTGATGTGTGTGAAAGCAAAAGTTTTGGGACAAGGTTTGAGAAACATAAGAAAATCGTGAAACATGCAGCTGTGACAACTTCAAATGTGTGCTGGATGAACTGACGGCCTTGAGGTTTTGTCAAACTGCAAGATCGGATTCTTGATGTTGTGACAACCGGCCAAACTTACACCACTCTGATGTGGTGCATGAATGTTCACTCACACTTTGAATCAACGCATCAGCTTGACATGTTTTCACAAAACACTTTCTCACTGCCCCAATCACTTTCTGCTTGTTTTCACCATGCAATGCAGTCACAGTTCGGACTTCCTATTTTGGAAGGCTCTGAGGCACTGACGACAACTAGCTAGATGCTCTCGTTCAGTCACTCTGGCATACGGACGGAAATGAACAGATGTCGGACGTCCACACAGCAAAAAGTCGTCTTCGCTTACCACATGCACCAATGCAGAAATGNCGTTCAGTCACTCTGGCATACGGACGGAAATGAACAGATGTCGGACGTCCACACAGCAAAAAGTCGTCTTCGCTTACCACATGCACCAATGCAGAAATGCGATGAACCATCAATGCAGACTCCGGCACCCCTGGAAAAGATGGGAACAAGGAAATACACGTTTCCCCCAANGCTTACCACATGCACCAATGCAGAAATGCGATGAACCATCAATGCAGACTCCGGCACCCCTGGAAAAGATGGGAACAAGGAAATACACGTTTCCCCCAAATCACCGTCCATCTGAGCTTCTTCATGAAAACTCTTAAGTGAAGCCAAGCTCGAATCTGAATCTGAAACATCTGCTTCAGCCTCCGCCGCAGCAGGCTCTGAGGGTTGAGCTTCGTCCACCCCATCGGCCATCTCGACTATGCGATCGATTGCAGGAAGGTCTGGGCAAAAGTCGCCTGTTCGAATCAATCGAAACATTTGCAGCACCTTAGAGTAAAGGCTTGTGAAACTCTCACGTGAATAGCACAGCNTGGATTAAACACCACTTTGGTACTGCGACCAGCCCACGTTAGGAGCGTCGACTTACAAGAGTGCGACCCCAGCAAGTCCAAACGGTCACCAGCAGCTCCTGTTAAGAACTCTCTTAACCAGAAGGTTGCTTCGGATGCCCCCATTGGTGTGGTTAACCAGCAGGCTTGCTTTTCAGAGTAGCTTGGCAACACGAAGTCAGCACACTCCAATCCCTCTATGTGCCTAGCCCTCAGCCAAGCTTTCGACCAGTCATCTGAGGAGACACCTGTCCCTATCGCCACGTAGGGCAAGAAGCGGGTTTTGGCTTCTGCTGTCAAGGCTGTTTTGCTANGTCATCTGAGGAGACACCTGTCCCTATCGCCACGTAGGGCAAGAAGCGGGTTTTGGCTTCTGCTGTCAAGGCTGTTTTGCTACTGAGTGCATCTGCATGAAGTAAGGTCTCACCATGACCCGACTCAGCTGAAAGTGATTTCAGTTTCTGACTGTCCTTCCATCTGCTGCACGCATGAATACAAAACAGCAACTGTCCCAAGATGCACTGAAGAACTGTGCCCAAAGAAAACATGAAGGACTCAAGATGTCGAACCTGTCCAACTGTCAAAGGCAACTTCTGCTGTAAAGGACTCTTCATCAAGTACNAAGATGTCGAACCTGTCCAACTGTCAAAGGCAACTTCTGCTGTAAAGGACTCTTCATCAAGTACATGTCCCGTGCAACCCCGCGGCATCTGGCAGAGACCACATCTGAAATGTTCACAATCGTCAGCTTTGCAGTGGAGTCAAGAAAATGCAATGCTTCGATAATGTGTTGTGCTGACGTAGCCCCTGCCCCTGCTGCACGCATGCTGCACAAAGCTCCGTACAATTGAGGTTCAGACAAACGAAGAGGATTCAATTGTCCCTCAGCCCTCAAACATTTTGCCAACTTCCACAAAGATGATGCACGTTTCTGCAGTGTGGATGAAGCCTTCATGCGGAAGCAATCTCTGAAACTCTGATCCACATCATCGTGAACTGCACCATGTTCAACATGACCTTTCAAACTAGTCCCCAACTGTGTTGCTAAGGGATCCTGCAGTNTCTCTGAGTTTCAAAAGCGCTTGTCTCCTGATGTCCTCATCCAAGGGCTCACGCCTGGCTCTACGCAACGTAATAGGCACCACCGGCATGTCCATCCCCTGAAACTCGGAAGAAGACCTGGATCTGACTACCTGTGAGTTCCAAACATCATGAGCACCAATGCTAGAACCAGTGAACAACTTGTCAAATGAGCTCAGAACTGTACCCTGCCACAAATCTGCAGAGATGAAAGCATGTCCTTCAAGTTCCCAAGGCAACTTGTCCATTTCACTCTTGACACGCTTGAGTTCAGCACTGAACGCAGTTGATTTCCACGAAGGCTCTGACTTGTGGGGATCAAGAACTTTGGGTCCAGTATGAATGAAATCATCTGAGGCAGCAGCTCCTGAAACGTCCTCCACCGTCTCTGACGCAAAAACATCACCACCAGGGTCAACATGTGATTCAGCTAACTCCCAATCATCAATGCGAGTGTCATCTACAGGAGATTCAGGACTACAACTACCTGCAAACAATGACAAAGCATCACCATTTTGTTCAATGAGAGGTTCCTGAATCAAAGGTCCCGACTCATCGCACCGATCAAGCGGAACAGGCTTCCAGATTGGGGTCCAGCGCTTTCGAAAACCCTTTGGTGAACGTGATCTCTCTGTTGAGTCCAAATTGTCCAAGTCCATGAATTGA
>BGPT01001791.1:118201-130133 GCA_003297045.1 Symbiodinium sp. clade C Y103 | reverse complement strand
GCCCGGCTGTCAGGCGTAAGCCTCATAAATCCGGGCGCCGGCCCCGCGCCCGTGCCCTTGCCGGAGGCCTTCGGTTGGTAACCGAAGGTTATATACGCTGGCCGCCCCTGCCGCCGACCCTTTGGGTGGACCCCGCGTATACCCCCGNCCCGTGCCCTTGCCGGAGGCCTTCGGTTGGTAACCGAAGGTTATATACGCTGGCCGCCCCTGCCGCCGACCCTTTGGGTGGACCCCGCGTATACCCCCGACCAACTGATGACCCTGTAATTTACACGGGATCGTGCGTGCGACGTCAAAAAATGCCGCGTTTTACAGGGTTTCGTGGCCCTCGGCGGCCACGGATTTCATCTTGGCGGTGTGCAAAAATCGTGGTTTTTACAGCTTTTTACTACAGCAGCAGCAGCAGCAGCAGCAGCAGCAGCAGCAGCAGCAACAACACCAACGACAACAACCACAACAACAACAACAACAACAACAACTACTACTACTACTACTACTACCACAACAACAACAACAACAACAACAACAACAACAACAACAACAGCAACCACAACAACAACCACAACAACAACAAGAACACCAACCACAAGAACAACAACCACAACAGCAACCACCACTACCCCAACAGCAACAGCAACAGCAACCACCACGACAACAACAACCACAACAGCACCCCCTCACCAACGTGGCCTTCACCTAGGCTCCGATACGGCCCCGTGGTTCCAACTGGCCGGCGCCCGGCTGTCAGGCGTAAGCCTCATAAATNACAGCACCCCCTCACCAACGTGGCCTTCACCTAGGCTCCGATACGGCCCCGTGGTTCCAACTGGCCGGCGCCCGGCTGTCAGGCGTAAGCCTCATAAATTAAAAAAATAACGGAAAAAAAACATGGCCCTCCATCTGTACGTGCCACGTATCACATTGAGTTGATGTAGCATTTTGCAACTAACCAGGGTAACCTTTCGGAGAATCCAATGAGAGTTTGGGGCTGCACGATATCCCCAAATATCCCCAGTATACCCTCACAATCTTTCGATCTTCTGGTGACCCTGGCTCGGGGGTTCGACCGCGCCGCACCCTCCGGGAACTTGTGCCAAATGCGGCTGCGACTCGAAGCAGGGTCCAACCAGCCAAGTTTGGTCTCAAAATTTTCAATGGGTCATTCTTGCCGCATTCTATGGCCATTGTGCTTAAATGGAATAATATGATGATTTTTCTGAATGGATTTGGATGGCATACCCCAAGCTCCCACATTTCCGCTGCTCGTAACCATCCATTTTCATCCATGTTCACCAATGATCTTGACCCCCAGTTGGAAATGGAAGGGCACCGGTCATAAATCGAGGTGCTCTCCAATTCTCATCTGCGGTTTTGAAGTCTCAGAAATTAGCTAAATGATAAGCCAGCTTGGATCATCCATGCCGTGTCTTGAAATGTTTGAAAGCACAAACTGCTACATCATCCCGTGTCTGAAAATTGACTGGCTCAAATGACCATATTTTCACAGCGAAAATGATGATCAACCATTGGAGATGGGGGGGGGTACACATGTCTTTTTTACCTTTTTTTGCTGTCGGTGTTTACCCCAACTTTTTGAAACTGTTGATGTTGGATACTTCTGGATGGTAAAGCTGTTGGGAATCCGGGATGATCAATGGTTTGGAACAAGGAGGATATGTCAAAGAATACGGGTACGAGTACCCCACAAAAAATGGTCGTTTGTTGGGGAATCATGAAATATAGAGGTGTATAGCTTAATTATGACCCAAAGCGACCCAAAACCAAATTGATTGTTGGCTTGTTGGCCATGTTCAGTATAGATTCATGCCGATGTTTGGCTTTTGACATCTTTTGATCCAAAACCATGTTGCATTCTGACGGGTCCTGCAGCCCTTCCCCCTTGACCCCTTGACCCTGGCTTGCGTCAAGCGACATCCCAGAAGCCAAGAACTTCTCAATGCGCTTCTCATGTTCAAAAGTCCAATCCTGAGGCTTGATCTGTTGGATGTATCTGGAGTGTTACCCCTTGATCTAGAGGGAAAGTAAGGATTAATTACCATCTGGTTGTTTAACGGCTATGGAAACCATGGCCCATTTACAGGTGATAACAATGATAATTTGCCCTTCAAAAAGGCTGATGGTGCATAGCTATGTTAAATACCCAAAGGGTCAGTTCTTCAGATTTGGAGGAACCACATCATCTTTCTAGGTCGTGAAATATATCTCTTCCAGGCCTCTCACTTTAGCTGTGCCAAGGAGAAAACCCTGCGAGGCGACAAGACGATTTTTCAAACCATGAAGAGCACGTGGTGAAACCCAGTCATATTGGCGATTTTCCCACTTTAATTCATACCCCTGACCATCCAATGTAGGCCCTAAATGCTGACATTCGAGAATGTAAGGTTCAAATGCCAACATTTTCCCATTTAATTCATAGGTTTTAGCTGTTTAGCTTTGCATCTTGCTGGCAAATCCCCAATGAATCTTGCTGGTGAACCATCCATCTTCTTTTGTCCCCGTGTCACAAATCCTTTTGGCAAAAGGTGGGGGTCACCCAGTGGGAAAGCACCAGCGGGGCTCTGTTATTTCTGGATCCAAAAAATAACACGAACCTACTCAACCTCTCGATTTACCAATTTGGACCAAGCATTTGACCAAGAATCGCTCTCCTCCAGAATTGATGAGGGCCGTTTCCCCGACCGAAGAGCTGCGGCACCGCAGCGATCTCGCAAGGCCCATTCGTCCTGGGGCGAGTTGAGCCAAGCATTTTCATAGTGTCTCGAGTACAGGGATGTTCATAGCAAAGCATGATTGGGCGGGGGTCACCCTTGATTCTTGTGGAAACAAACAGACATTTGAAAAAATATATGTTGATGATTTTGATGGTTCTGCGGACGAGATCCCTCTGTGTTTGGTCTGTTGTGCTTGAGCAGGAAAGTCAAGGGGGTTGAAACGAAAAGCGTCAATTATGTCATGAATGGTTTCATGGATTAATCATAATGTGGTAAACCCAATAACAAACCATCCCCAATGAGGTTTATGGTTGGGTACAGACCTATTTGGGATGATATAAAATGATGTAAAATGCCCCCCAACTGGTCGATCAATGGGATGGTTTGCCATTGGGTTTGTCAGATTAAAGCACAAGGCAAAGACATCCAAACTCCGCGAACATTTTCGGATCCGACAGTAGGACCCTAAGATCCAACCAAAAGCCTTGTGTCGATCAAAACCCAAAAATCCTGAAGTCATCTGAGGCCATGTGTATCATAAGTCTGCACACAAAACATGCAACATCCATTCTGTACAATGAGTGTACCTTGGAAAACCTAAGAATAGAATAGACTAGTGACTAGAATAGAATAAGCAGCAAAATCCTAAGGTTTACAATGTATAAAGTTTGAGCTAAAAAACCTATGACATCTCATGCTGAACCCACACAGTCCAACGTGTTGCACGTTGCGTGCACGGTTCAAAAATTGCGCCTGGCACCAGCTGGCCGCATAGAAGCAGAAATGGTGGACACGGCGCAAGTACAGCACCTCTCAGGAAATGGATGGGCCTTCCCATCATGGGTATGATATGGTATAATATGGATATGATATGGATATAATATGGATATACCATTGGATAATCATGGGATTATCATAAATATAATATCCTGTAGATATAATCATGGTTACTGTAAAGTTAATTACTTGGTAGAGCAATTTCATAAACCACCCAAATGTTGATTGTTTATGATTACTAGCATATACCAGCCGTCAAAATGGTAAATTTGGGGATGGTGGGTCCCTACTGCTTTACCAACATCATAATATGGGTGTCACCGTTTGGCACCTGGGAAAGCTACGAATTGGGTCACAGAGGGAGTAGGCTGAATCCCCAGAATCGTGACTGTAACTGGGCCAGATTCACCATTTGCTGATGAAAAACACTCCATTCCAAGCAGGGTTCAGATCATCGCAATGGGGTGGCTTGGTTGGGTCCCCATAGTTTGTAGTGAACAGAAGTTCCAAATTCCAAATCTCTTCTAGTGGAAATGGAAAGCCGCAGATATCGATGCGGTATCTTTACCCATAAAGGCCTGTTGGGGTCTTGGGATGCTAATGACAGGAATGATGATAGGGATGATAGGGATGACTAGGATGGTTACTATTGAGACCTGAAATTCATCTCCAATGGTTCAGGGGTATGACTCAGTTGCCATTCGTCACCCAGAATTTTTCCATCCAAATTTGGGTGCTGACGAACATGGAAGGGGTAGGGAAAGCCCTGCGTCTGCAGGAATCGTGGGCTTCTGGTTGTTGAAAAATGTTCAAAAACAGACATGTGGAAACCCAATATAGTACCATAGATGGGTTGTAAAGACACCCCCAAGTGGCATGTGGCAAAGCTAATTCCCCAAATCATAGACCTTGGTTTCACTCTATAGATGCTGTCTTTTACAATAGACCTTTCAGAAATTGAGTGCAATTGAAAAGAACATAAATTGTTGCAACTTTTGGAATGGTGAAATAGAAATGTGGTACCCCTCTTGGAAATCCGAACATAAAAATAAAACTTATCTGGTCTGCACAGGGTACCTTCCAAAATATCTCGCCCGTATGTATCCAAATGTCACCAGTTTTGTTGGTCAAGTCACCAGTTCGATTCCCTTAGCAACCATCCTCCTTGGTTTGATGATGTCAATTTACCCTCTGGTTATTTAACATACCCATGGGAAAATGGCTAATGTTGGATGATTTTCCCATTAAAACCTCCATTTATAGGGGATTTTCCATGGCTATCTTAAATAACCAGAGGGTACCAATCACCTTGTTTCATCTTGTTTCTTGATTAGATCACCATTTCGCTTGAAACGACCATCTTCCTTGATTAAACCATCTGAAATCACTCTATTTTTGGTGAAGTTCGATCACCACGTGTCACCATGACGTGGCAACCACCGCAGCCTGCAGGTCCAACTTCAACTCTGTGGAGCCTGGATACTGAAGGATGTACTCAGTGGCCTGGCACGCCGTGGAGCTCGGAAAGCGGCCTTGTTGGGAGTCTGCATTTATATATAGATATGGTATATCTATGATATCTGCATATACTGTGTGCATATCTATAATATCTGAATTTACATGATTTTATGTATGTGTATGAATACGTACATATACTATTGTAGATATCACGCTTGAAACAAATGGTATCCCCGGCACGCCTCGTGGCAAACCTCCAACAAGGCATCCAAACGCTGTAGCACCTGGAAACGCACAAGAGACTACCCTCTGGTTATTTAACATAGCCAAGGAAAACAACCCACTTATAGATGATGTATGACAATTTACCATGATTTACCCCGTCGTACTTAGGTCCTAGGTTAAGTTGGTTTGTAACTGTAAGAACTTTCATTTATGCTGGATATGTATAATTTCATATATAGATATATATCATCACCACTAGGGGGGACCTTGAGTTTCATGGCTCAAGCCCATCAACTTGTTTCAAGGTTTGCTTCGATGAAGCCACCAAATGTTGGGTTCACTTTGGGGAGGCCTACCCTTGGACACCCATAAGACTTTTTGGCTGGATCATCCTTGGGATATTCAGGATGGAATCTCAAACAACAATGAAACGGCTTGAGACAATCAACTAAATAGCAGGCTATGACTCAAGTCATTGGGTACCCAAAAAATTGGATGTGTCATGATAAAGATACAACAACCAAGAATCTGCGGTCACCCATGCCCCAAATTTTGACTCATAGCCATTGGAGCAGCGTTCAAAAGCTTCTGTCTTCCCTCAAAAAACTGCTTGGTTGAAAACGGAATTGCCAGTATGAGTGACTTCATAATCTCCAATAAACCAGGTCGGTTAATGGCCCGCTATAATCAGCCTATAATCAACAGCCAGCCATCACTACTATCAACTCATCATGTTTTTCAGTGGTTAGACACCTTTAAAGGTTGGTTAAAGCATCCATTTAATTGATCACAGCTCAACCATCAACCATTCATCGTTTCTCTATCTTCAATCTGTTACCGGTTAAAAGCTATTATGCGCTGTTTAAATTCCACTTACGATAACTGATCAACTATTCAACATCAAACATGATTTCTGGAGAATACTCAATTTTTTCGCTGGTTAAGCCCGAATTTAATTTAATGGGTCTGTCCATCATTGATCAATCAAGTCCAAGTGGTTCGAAAAAATACATATATATATATATATACTGTGTATATTATAATTGCATATATAATATGAATAGATGTAACCAATACCAGATTTGAACTAAGGCAAAATCATGGTGATGACCATCCACTACTCAAACCTGGCAATTGGAAACTCACCATTTTTAGAGGCAAATCATCTATAAATGGGCCATTTTCCATAGCTAGGGTGAATTTAGTGGAGGGATGTGGAGGGTAGATCCATTTAACCAGTCGGGTAGCAT
The DNA here is from genome assembly GCA_003297045.1 of Symbiodinium sp. clade C Y103. Classification (NCBI taxonomy): domain Eukaryota; class Dinophyceae; order Suessiales; family Symbiodiniaceae; genus Cladocopium; species Cladocopium sp. clade C. The sequence goes on along the minus strand of BGPT01001791.1, from coordinate 123,691 downwards.
GGTGCCATCTACTCATCAACCAACTGGGGTCTAGAAACCACCGCTCGTTTCATATTATCTATAGTAACTTATAATAATCTCCAGTAACTCAGGTAGCTTAATAACTCGCTATTATCACCCATCAATCCAGGTAGTATTCTTCATGGCACGTCTAAGTTTCCATCCCTCCATCCCGGTTCAATCACTGGTCGCCTCCGCCGAAAGCTCCAAATCCCGTTGCAGCCGCTCGGGGAGAGACATCTCGGGGGGCAAAACGAATGCCTCAAGCCAGACCCACTTGGAGGAAAAGATGAGGTTTACCCTCCAGTAAACTAACAGTCTGCAGTGGAAAATTGCCTATTTTTCGATGATTTACCATGATTTACCTATTGAAATCAAAAATGGTGACCTACACTGGCTCACCAGAGGGTAAGTTGAGGTTCCATTGATGATTAAGATTTAGATAATGAGGATTAATCGACAAAATCTTCAGAAGATGAGGTTTGAATCAAGATGGATCCCAGCTCCCCTGCTCAAAGTTGGTTTAACTTCTACTGGTTATGTACGAATTACCACTCTCTCCCAAAAAACTTAAGATCTGATGGCTGGGAACAGCAATGAACTGAAGATCTGCTGATATGATGAGATGGAAAACTGGATTTGAGCTATAGAAAATGGTTTGATCTCTTTGAAAAATGGAAGGATGATTGATTTGCAGCACGAAAACTGGAGAGCTGATAAGATTTGACCCAAACGGAAACATGGATTGTAGTACCCCAAAAATTGATTGGTGATCATCATGTCCTGAAGAAACAAGCCATAAACTTGGGTATCCGCTTCCCCCAACCCCATTCGTGACGTAGCGACGATACGCAGAAAAACGGACGAAAATCGAAACCCACCCAATTGTGCACCGAAACGCCAAAAAACGACCACGCGCACGATTGACAAAGGTCCGATGTGCATTTTGACCCACAAAACGCAGTAAATTCTGCAACGTACGCGACGACGCACGCGGCCGTGAGCGAGCGAAAGTGAGTTGCACAGCGACGGCGAACCCACCGTCTTGAGGGTATATATATATATACATACATAGTCCATTTTAGATTATAACTATACAGCTTTCTAATAATCACAGTAATATATTCCATTTACTTCTAGATATCTGTTGTCATCCAGATTTATGGACCATCACAACCCTCCAAGGGCTGTGCCAAGGCACACTCAGCTCGGGAGTCAGGCCGCAAAGCTGTGCCACCGCACAGCTGCCATCCTGCGATCCGACGGGTTAGGGCGATCACCAGGGGCAATTCGGCGAGGTTTTTGGGTGAAGAAAAAATATGGGATGTATAGCAGACATGTATGTATGTATACTACATGTAAAGAATATGTATGTATGTGTATATATATATATAATACGTAATCAATTTTTGTCATATACGTAATTGTACTTGTAAATATATGGGTTTGTAAATATAATATGTAATCATATATGTCGATATACTGGTATCATATATGTACTTATGTAATTACATATACATAACATAACTATATATGCACATTCTTTGTAAAGAAGATTCGACTGGGGATCTTAGAGAATCGCAACTCCAGAAAAGGTTGACATCTTGGTTCGGCAAGCCATGTTTGACTCTTTGAGAGGATCCATCATTCAGGACATTCCTCAAAACCTAAAATGCCAAAACCTGCTAAAACGATCTAAAACTCAAAAACCATCAGAAACCCAATCTGCAAATGCTAAAAATCAACAAAACTCCACCCTAAAGTTCCATTTTAGATTCAAAACAATCCTTCAAACCCATCTCAAAAACAAAAAAAATGAGGAAATTCACTGGGGTTTTCAAGAGTTGTCCTTTTTTGGTTACAATTTTGCCAGATGTTCCAAAGATTTTCCCAGACTTTTCCCATATGTTCTCTGATGTTTCCCACATTTTTCCCTGGATTTTGGGCTTCCTCCCGACCACCTCCCACCTCCCTGAGCAGTTGCACTTGCGCCAGCGCTTCCATGGCCTGCCTCGCCTCCCGCGAGCTGCGGAAGCGCGCGTGGAACGTCCGGTGGATCGGCCCAGCGTTGCAGGAGGCGGTGCAGAAGCCGCTGCAGTCCTTTTTGAAAAGGTGGAGAAATGGAGGAGGAAACCAAGTCATTGGGGATATCACTGGATATGATTGTTATATCATAGGGATTCATAGGGATATTAACCATGTATATAATATTTTTTAATATTACTTAATCATATGATAGTTGGTAGTTTTAAGTATCTAACGATCATATTCAGATTAAGATCATCGGGGATATAACCAACGATATGGATAATCGGGGTAGAATATCAACTATGAGAAGGAGAATATAGTTGGATGGTTATCTAGAATCTAACCATTACAGTATGTATACTAACAATGAGGAAGCGATGGTGACTTCCCATAGCTATGTTTGATTACCAGAAGGTATTTTTCCCGTAGCTATTTACTGTACCCTCAGCAAACCAACATAGATACAGCAAAGCCACCATTCATAGATCATTTTCCAAGAGGAAACTCATCCATCTCATCAACGTCATATGAATAATGTAATATAATGTATATATGTAAGCATTTATGTTGTATGATTTCACCGCAGGGTCTCCGGTCGCAGGGTTGCCATGTTGCCACGGCCGATCTTAGATATGCAAAAAGAAGGATCATTTTCAGCGGGTAAATGACGGTCATCGTATCCCCCAGTTCTATGTAAACGAGATGAAGAGATGAAAGTATATCAAAGTACCAAAACGACCAAAGGTTTTACCATGTTTTAAACCCCAAGTACTTCTTGAACTTCTTATGGTTCCCCGGCAGAATCCAATCCCGTCGTCCTGCAAGCTTTCGTAGACCTCCCAGGCGCTCAGGTGCTTTGGTAGGTCCTCGATCATCAGCGCACCCACGTCAGGGTCAAAGGCAAACTCCGGCGCTTGCAAATGGCCACCTTGAAGCCCGTGGGGAAAAACGGGTGGCGCAAAACTTCTTGGACCTTAAAAAATTTGTCGATAGTTGATACGTTTAGACGTTTAGACATGTTCCTGAAAGGTCTTGAAGTCAAATGGATATGCGATGATATACGGATACAACATGATACAAATGGTGGTTTCCCCGCTTCGAACCATACTGCTATGTTTTGAAGGGAATTCGGAATCTTTAGCGATCTCTACTACCATGAACAAAACAACCACTGGGAATGGGTGTCGGCGCTCAACTGATTAACTACGAATGAATTGCGATCCCACTGTCATATGGGTATGGGTCAAAATTGTCACCTTTGGGAATGTACTCAAAAATGGGATGGTTGTCACTAGCCTTCTGCCAGTGAATCTGTTCCCAGGCTCTCAAATGTTGCCCCCCGGTTTCTCACATGCTCAACTGGTGGATACTAAATCATGTGAGTCAAAAAAAATTGAACAGCAAAACTGAATCAATGCATAATATGGCTATGAATCAAAACCCTGGTACCTTCTGTTCACCCTAAAATAGCTGGTGGATCTTCATCCCATGAAAATTGATCATTTTATCGGTGTTGACCCATCCCCATATGGCTTTGACAAATAGGCGACCTCCCACCCCATGGTGACAAGGCACTGACAGAACAACGGCCTTCCGTGTTGGGTGGCTCGATGGTGCTGAGGTTCAACCCATTGAACCTGGAGGGCCAGGACGAAAGACCAGGAGATGTCGAAAGATGCGGATTTTCCCCGGAAAAAATGAGGGCTTTCCGATGAACATCATGAACAAATAGATGATTTCCCGTGAGAACTATGAATAGCTCAGGCGATTTCAGATTAGTTGAATGGTTGCAGAGACTAGATATCTGGCCGAATGATTTCCAATAAATGGATGTAACCTGCTTGAAAATCTAGGCGGAAAATGGTGGGAAGGGTGCAAGTTTGGGGCTCCGAATCTTGACCAATGCTTGCAGATTCACAGCCTTGGAGATTGGATCTAAGCAACCTTACACTGTGGGCTTAAGTTCACCCCAAACAATAATGTCATGCTTTCTTGCTTTTGGATGAAGATGATGAAGCAAGCACAAGAATAGATTTTAACAAAGTTGGAGATCAGGAAAGCATGAGATAAAGATGATCAGAAATATCTTGGAAAAACTCTTGCAATGTGGGCCCAAGTGAAGAAACTTCAGCCATGGGCGATTACAAATCAGCCCATGAATCAGGCTATACACTGACACTGTACTTGAATGTGCATCCCATTTCGTAAGCAGTTTGTAAGCCATGCAGGGTTTTAACACTTTCCTGGCCTGCCCTCGCAGAGATCCGTCACGAAGATGGAAGCGTTCAAGCGCGCTTCATGAAGCCGTAAGTCGTAGGCACGCAAACGTGCCACGGGGTCATACCTGCCGGGACATGGAGGTGTGACGAATCCCATCAAATGAGTCATCTATGGACAAGCTGTTGAAACCCCAATAAACGGAATCAAACGTCAGACAGAGTCCCGAAAAACAAAAGGAAATTGTATGGAAATGATTGGCGGAACTGAATCAAGCATTGTAGGATGAGAAAGGCATCGACGAAGTGTATACTGCAGTTGTCGAGACTACAAGAATCTTGATATGATGCTGCGTAAAACCAGTCCATTGCACGCCAGCCCACGTTCACTCGAATCAGTGGATAGTATGGATTCCAACAAAGCTTAAGAAAACGGTCTATTCAATTTGGGGAACATCTAGAATCTAGAAACGACCAGTGAGATCGCTGTAATTTGTGCCGCTATCAGTTGGTTAGAATTTAAAACATCCGGATCCAATTTTCTATTCATATATATATATATATATAGTACATATATGCATATGTATATATGGGGGTTGTTCGAAATCCTTGTTAGATTTTCACCTGATTCAAGTCCTTGCGCTTCGCCCTTGCGCGGTCTTGCGCGGCTGTGGTTTTAAGCATTTTTCATATTTAACAACATACCAACCTGTCTCAGCTAGCGGAAGGGATAGTACTAGTAGTAGTAGTAGTACTAGTAGTAGTTGTACTAGTACTAGTACTAGTACTAGTACCAGTACCAGTACTAGTACTAGTAGTAGTAGGAGTAGTAGTAGTACTAGTACTAGTACTAGTAGTAGTACTAGTACTAGTACTAGTAGTAGTAGTAATAGTAGTAGTAGTAGTAATAATAGTAGTGGTAGTAGCAATAAAAATAATAGTAGCTGAGCTAGGGCACGGAAAATAGACATTTTGACTGTTTCAGACCTGTTTCAGACTGTTTCAGACTCGGTTTTTCTATCATTATCACTGATACAGCGCTAATCAAAATGGTACCATTGCGATGGCTAGCAGTAGTCAAAACGCAAGCTAAACGCAGCTATTGCGGTCTGGAAATGGAGCTGTTCAATATTCGTCTCATTGAATCAGAGCGTTATGAACACTGGGGATGGATGACCTGGCAATTCCGTGCCCTTCCTAGTTTCAGACCTGTTTCGGACCACTTTTTGGAACAATCATACAACAT
>BGPT01001791.1:71883-118131 GCA_003297045.1 Symbiodinium sp. clade C Y103 | reverse complement strand
ATACAACATCAAACAACTTTATTTTGTATTCATTTCAGTACGAATGACTGGGGAATACACTGGGCTCTTGCGCTCGCCCTTGCGCGCTCTTGCGCGACCCTCATGTTTTCACATACTTGACCCAAGGTTTCTTTAAGCAATCTTGGACATAGACTTAATGAAATTGACGGGGTTTTTGAACGGCCCTGATATATTGTTATATATACAATAATAAGATATATTCAAGCCGATTATAATCTAACATGATTTGGCCTATAATGAAAGTTGTAAATATCAACTATATCATCGGGATTGACTATTCAAAAATTGTCAATCATAACAGTTATATTTATTAAATATTGTAAATATAGTCAATAATCCAAAAATTAATGTTTAATATTCTCATTATTTTTGTTAATTAATACACATGTATCTGTATATAAATATATACATATTCTGTCCCAAGATTATGTATTATGTATTGTCGTATGTATATGTGTATATATATACAATATATTGTTGTTGACACGACTATATGTGTGTGATACCCATTCTCCTATAATCATTACTTAATATTCATCATTCTACTAATATCCATTAATCATTATTCTCAACCATGCCTATAACATTTACTAAGTTACCCTTTTCACATTTGCGAAGTTATCCCTATAATTATCATTATTGTTTACGGAGTTACCCCTATAACCAGATACCCAACAATGTACATGTACAACACTTTTACATCACTATTATCAACCATACCCAGAACTTGTTATATTAGTCCCTAAAACCCCTATTATCAACCATCCCTATATAATCATTATAGTTGTACCCTCTTGTTATTTAACATAGCCATGGAAAATCCCCGAACTAAATGGAGGTTTCTAGCTGGGAAAATCATCGAAAATTAGCCATTTTCCATGGCGAACTCTTAAATAACCAGAGGGTAAACATAAAATAAATAATGTTAAAAGATATCATATGCTGTACATAGAATCCCTATTATCAACCATCCCTACAATCATTACTTGGAGGATCATCCCACTTGGTAAGTGGTTAATAACCATGGTTAGTAAGTCTCCATTTCGTGGATTAGCCCATCTATAAGTGGGTGAACTAACCATGGTTATTAACCACTTACGATTCGTGGGATGATCCTCCAAGTAGTTATAATTTACCCTCTGGTAAAATAACAGTTTGCTATTGAAAAATTATTGTTCATTTACCTACTAAAAATGGTGATTTTCCATAGTTACTACAATCATTACCCTTTGGTAAAGTAACATAACTATGGAAAATCACCATTTTTGATGGGAAAATCCACAATAAATGGCTATTTTCAATGGCTATGTTAATTTACCAGAGGGTATACTGTACATAAAATCCCTATTCTCAACCATCCCTACAATCATTACGGTAAAAATCCTGGTTGTAACCCATCATATATATATATATATATTATATTATATTATTATGTATACATAATTATACAGCATGGGATAGCTCCACGCATAGTCCCTAGAATCATTCGTTTTGAATTCCCAAGATCCCCATCTCGGGTCTCCGCACTGCGCGGTCTCCTCCGCGGCGTGGGCGACCTGCGCGGCCGCCGCGGCGCCGAGGAGGAGCTGCGCTTCCGCCGCGGCGGCGTCTTGCGGCGCGTCGCGAAGGGCGCGTCCGGACGCCCTGGGAACGGCCGGGGAAGGACGTTGGAAAATGATGGAAAACCCTCGGAAAATCATGGAAAAATGTGAGGAAAATAGGGAAAAACTTGGGAACATGCGGAAAAACTTAGAGAAAACTTCGTGAAAATAATGAAAACCTTGGAAAAATGGTGAACAAACATTGTAACAAATCAAACAAACGTTGGGAAAACAAGTGGGAAACCATGGTGAAATGACATTCAAACAAAATATATAAGCATGTTAGCATATTTGGGCAAAATTGGGAAAGCCGGAAAAACATGCGAGAAATTCTGGTAAATGAGGTTCTGACCACAAACAATGATGTTCTACAGTTTTGCCAGTAAGATCCAGTAAGAATTGAAGGCTTGAAGCGAAACGATAAGCGTATACAAAGAACAAACACCAAAGTCTAGCCAACCAATATGAAGGTGTCCTAAAATAGGGGTACCACCCAAATCATCCATTTTAATAGGATTTTCCTATAAACCATCATTTCTTGGGTACCCCCCATTTAGGAAACCCCAATATTGAGATTCTTGTCGCAACAATGGCCATCGACAAAAGCACGGATTCAACCGACAGAATACTTGGATGTGAAAAAATTAGAGATTGGATTAAGCCCGACAAAAAGAGGGGTATCTCTGGGGATATTCCCCCATATTTTGATCAACACCCACCTCACTTCCATCAGTATCTACAGTAGCAGCCATGATTGTAAGCAATATAGCAATGGCAATAAACGTACCATCACCACCCCTAATAGACTTGGCCAAACAAAATAAATACGGTGAGGTGAGAAATCCCCCATGTGTCGACGATTTCCCTGTACTTGTAGTACGGCTAAAAAAAAGAACCGCTGGAACCAACACATTGATCAAGGTCCCTATCCAAATTCATGCGATGTCAATTTATTAAAGACAAACATCACCACTCACCAGGAAATTAGCAGGATTACCCTCTGGTAATTTAACATAGCAATGGAAAATCACAATGTCAATAGGGACTGTAAATCATTTATTTAAATGGGACATTTTGCATAGCGAACTGTAAGATTACCAGAGGGTAAGCTGGTTGCTGTACTTTGCACCTCCTTCCTGATCCCCTCCAAGGGTGAACATATCCGCTTCTCATCGTAATTTCACTTCACATATGGGGGTGTTAATCGGCGGATCCCTAAAACCATGGGCCTCAATATTGCAAAATGAAAATGGTCTAAATTGGATGATTTGAGGGTGCCCCCATTTTAGGAAACCTCCATATGGTGAAACTGTCATGCGGATGCCCTAATCAATGATTTACACAAGGCTAATCTAGATACCCTTCAAAAATCTCAGAGTCTTGGCTGGTTGGTTTATTTTTCCCCTCAGAACTGCAGAAACATACAATCCACGCGCAAATACCCCCCGGTAATCAAACACGGCTTGGAATTCCTCCGTTTGGTTCAATGATATTCCCATGTTTTATATAATGTCCGTTGCGTTCGGGGATTTTAACATTCCAAAGACCATTTTTATATGTCCCATCAAAAAATGGTAAAAAGGGAATGCTTGTACATCCCAAGGTTATATGTTGATTGTTCTGGTTCTTTTGTTATTGTTCAATGTGTTTTCCTTACCTTTGATGTTTTATGTGGTGGGGATTGTGGGACAATTTTGCCCCGAACTTTCACTTCATTGTTTGGTTTCAGATGAGGAGGATTTGTTTAGACTGTTGTGATTTCACATTGTTTGGATTAACCCAATCCACTACAACCACATCAACTCATGAATTTCTACCAACCGTCGCCCCGGGCTTCGGCGACTTCAACATCATCAGAGGTGATGTCCGAAAGCCCAAAGATGGGGATGGAACGTGGCTGGTGAAATCAACAATGGTTTCAAACAAACACAGATGGATTGTGAGTTCTTTTGTCGTCTGTGATATTTTTGAGCATCTTGCATGTCAAGCAGTTTGAAGGTTGAACAGTTGGTCGAATGACGGATGCCCTTTTTATTTCCCAAGAGTGTATCCAGCAATTCGCAACTTGTGATTGACCTGTAGCTTTTCCCGTGTTTTGATTGTGATGTCATACCCGAAGCCTTCATCTGGTGTGGAAGAGGTTGAGGATGAGCCAAGGGTTGAAGTGCCAGATGCGGAGGATGCTTCATCATCAGGGGGAAGACGGAAGGCAGTGTTGAAGGTGAAGAGGACGAGGTTGCTTCCCAGAAGTCTGGTGATGGACAGGACAAGGACAAGGACGACGACAAGCGTGACCCATCACCAAATGCTTCTGCAACTGCTGCTTCATCCACCAATGATGTCTCTTTCCGCTTTGTTGGCTTCAAGCCCTTTGGCAAGGAGAAGGAGAAGTCCATTAAGGATGAGGTCAAGAAGCACACGGATGAGGAACTCGTGAAGATGCGGGACAATGCCAACAAGGTCATCAAGGATGCCTATCAAGGCGGAGGAGAAGCGTCGTGAGAAAGCCAAGAATAAGAAGGATGAGGTGAAGGTTCAGAAAGAGCCCTGCGTCCCACCGATGCTTACACTCAATGTGAAGTTCAACGGCAAGAACTCTCCAGTCACTTTGCCATCCGATGCTACTGGCAGGTCATTGCGTGAGGCATTCCAGTCTTTTCATCCAAAGTCTTCAAGACAAACAAGATGCTGAAAGGACATCGCTTCTACTACCATGGGCAGAATATGGCAGACCACGCCCGTCGTGAGTTGGGCAATGGAAGCCGTGGAGTGTCAGGGTGGGGTATGAAGGACGGCGACACGATTGAGGCAATGGTGAAGGGTGCTGATGGTGGAAAAGGAGTGAAGTTGCCCCATGTCATCAAACTCAAGAACAACAAAAAATTGTAAAAGGTGGATACTGGGACATCCCAGCATTCATTGTTAGTTGTTATGATTTTTATGTTGATGTTCAATGTTTCTTCCTTACTGTTGATGTTTTATGTGATGGGGTTTGTGGGACATTTTTGCCCCTAACTTTCACTGTGATTGTTTGAAATGGATGAGGGTAAGATTTGTTGAGGCCGTGAGTTTTTATATGTTTGTGTTTGAGTTGGTGATTAGGTCATAATATACTTCATTAAGATTTATTAAGATATTATGAATCAATCCGTTTATTCCTCTCCAAGTTCCTGTTCCATCCCACCACCATTCAATCACTCTAATCGGTGAATATGGTAGTTCATTTCCTTTGTTTAGTTTTTTTTTGATTGCTCTTTGCAACAGATATATAACGATTTATCAACATTGTGTTCATCTTTCCGTCTCTGTTCAAGTCTTTTCCACATTGAATGATGGTGTCTCTATCAACCAAGTTGTCATACATGTTTCTTACGATGTCAAACCTAACATAAGCATGTACTACTATTCCTCTTACTTCGCTTTCTTCTTGGAACCAGTTGATAACTGTTTCCCAGCATTCATTGTCATCATCTAATGAAGGCATATGATTACTTTTGACAAAAAACATGATCTCTTTCTTTTCTCTTTCTATTGCTTTTCTATCGCATTTGCATTCATCTTCGCTTTCACTTCCAAAGTCAGCAATCATTCCTACATTACATTCTCCAAATTTTAATCCTCATTTTTTACATTGTCAACTCCTTCTTCTTGCATTTGAACGTGGTGATGACTAATGACTTGTAATCTGATGTTCATTCCATTTCATTCCCTTGTATTTCTGAATGAACTGTTTGAGTTTCAAGTCTTGGTATGTGAGATGTTGTAGTGCTTTGATGCCTTGAAATTTGATGTTGGTGATGGAGTAAGCATTGAGAGAATGGTTGAACATCGATCGTCATAGGGCAATTGTTGCATTGAAACCTTTTTGAGCACCAATGACTGTCTTGTTCTTGCCAGGATCTATCCGAGTAAGAATATACGGAACGTAGTATAATGTAGTATATGATATACTGTACCTTTCTTGCTTTCTCACTTTGTTGTCAGCCCCTTGCTTGTTTTCTTGAGTCTTCACCCCAGTCCAAGACGTTTGCATCCATCATCTTGAGTCTTCACCTTCATTGCCTAATTTGCCCTGTATTGAGTCTTCACACATCATTTTACACGTTCTTCCATTGGCTGCTTCTGGAAGTGTGCTCAAACCGTTTGCGGCTTGCGTGTTTGGTTGTGATTTTGTACACGCCACTCGACTATGCCAAAAGGAAGGTACCACAAACAGCGGCGGCGCAATTTCGCAGTACTCGTCGCTTGCATCATGTGGAACGTATCACGTTTGTTCTGGACAACAATCCAACATAGATATGTTTCAAGAAGCATGGGTTTGGCCTTCGCCACTCCAAAGTCTATAGACAAAACCTGGAGCAAAGCCTTGCAGGATTGCACTTTGTTGGAGAGCTTGACCATTCCAAACTCTGTGACGGAGATCAAGGCTTATGCCTTTGAGGGCTGCAGTTCGTTGAAGAGTTTGACTATTCCAAACTCTGTGACAAACATTGAGGACTCTGCTTTTGAGGGTTGCAGTTCTTTGAAGAGCTTGACGATTTCAAACTCTGTGACACACATTGGGGACTCTGCTTTTGCAGGTTGCAATTCGTTGGAGAGCTTGACGATTCCAAACTCTGTGACACACATTGGGGACTCTGCTTTTGCAGGTTGCAGTTCGTTGAAGAGCTTGACTATTCCAAACTCTGTGACAAACATTGAACACTGTTTTTGAGGGTTGCAGTTCTTTGAAGAGCTTGACGATTTCAAACTCTGTGACACACATTGGGGACTCTGCGTTTGCAGGTTGCAATTCGTTGGAGAGCTTGACGATTCCAAACTCTGTGACACACATTGGGGACTCTGCTTTTGCAGGTTGCAGTTCGTTGGAGAGCTTGACGGTTCCAAACTCTGTGACAAACATCGGGGTCTCCGCTTTTGAGGGTTGCAGTTCTTTGAAGAGCTTGACGATTCCAGACTCTGTGACAATCATTGAGGACTCTGCTTTCAAGGATTGCAATTCGTTGGAGAGCTTGACGATTCCAAACTCTGTGACCAACATTGAGGGCTTTGCTTTTGCAGGTTGCAGTTCGTTGGAGAGCTTGACGATTCCAAACTCTGTGACGGAGATCTATTTTTATGCCTTTGAGGGCTGCAGATCGTTGAAGAGCTTGACGATTCCAGACTCTGTGATTTACATTTGGCAGTCTGCTTTTGTGGGGTGCAGTTCATTGAAGAGCTTGATGATTCCAAACTCTGTGACGAATATTGGGGACTCTGCTTTTGCAGGTTGCAATTTGTTGGAGAGCTTGACGATTCCAAACTCTGTGACAACATTGGTGACTCTGCTTTTGCAGGTTGCAGTTCGTTGGAGAGCTTGACGATTCCAAACTCTGTGACAAACATTCGGGTCTCCGCTTTTGAGGGTTGCAGTTCTTTGAAAAGCTTGACACTTCCAGACTCTGTGACAAACATTGAGGACTTTGCTTTTGCAGATTGCAGTTCGTTGGAGAGCTTGACGATTTCAAATTTCATTACCAAGAAGACCAAGAAGGAGGGTTTGTCGTTGGAGAGTTTTAACATGGAAAAACCAAACTCTGGCAGTTCGTTGAAGAACTTGACGATTCCAAACTCTGACGTTGATTGGGCGCTTTGCCTTTGACGGCTGCAGTTCGTTGAAGAGCTTGACGATTTCAAAATCTGTGACAAACATTGGGGACTCTGCTTTTGCAGGTTGCATATTATTGGAGAGCTTGACAATTCCAAACTCTGTGACGAATATTGGGGACTCTGCTTTTGCAGGTTGCAATCTGTTGGAGAGCTTGACGATTCCAATCTCTGTGACACACATTGGGGACTCTGCTTTTGCAGGTTGCAGTTCGTTGGAGAGCTTGACGGTCCCAAACTCTGTGACAAACATCGGGGTCTCCGCTTTTGAGGGTTGCAGTTCTTTGAANTTGCAGGTTGCAGTTCGTTGGAGAGCTTGACGGTCCCAAACTCTGTGACAAACATCGGGGTCTCCGCTTTTGAGGGTTGCAGTTCTTTGAAGAGCTTGATGATTCCAAACTCTGTGACGAACATTCGGGTCTCCGCTTTTGAGGGTTGCAGTTCTTTGAAGAGCTTGACGATTCCAGACTCTGTGACAAACATTGAGGACTCTGCTTTTGCAGGTTGCATATTATTGGAGAGCTTGACAATTCCAATCTCTGTGACGAATATTGGGGACTCTGCTTTTGCAGGTTGCAATCTGTTGGAGAGCTTGACGATTCCAAACTCTGTGACACACATTGGGGGCTCTGCTTTTGCAGGTTGCAGTTCGTTGGAGAGCTTGACGGTCCCAAACTCTGTGACAAACATCGGGGTCTCCGCTTTTGAGGGTTGCAGTTCTTTGAANTTGCAGGTTGCAGTTCGTTGGAGAGCTTGACGGTCCCAAACTCTGTGACAAACATCGGGGTCTCCGCTTTTGAGGGTTGCAGTTCTTTGAAGAGCTTGACGATTTCAAACTCTGTGGCACACATTGGGGACTCTGCTTTTGCAGGTTGCAGTTCGTTGGAGAGCTTGACGGTCCGAAACTCTGTGACAAACATCGGGGTCTCCGCTTTTGAGGGTTTCAGTTCTTTGAAGAGCTTGACGATTCCAACTTCTGTGATGGAGATTGGCTGTTTGTCTTTCGCTTATTGTTGTTCATTAGTCAGCTTGACCATGCCAGACTCAGTGACTTCAATTGGTGACGCTTCTTTCTGTCATTGTGCTTCGTTGATGAATTTGAAGATGTCTAACTCGGTCACATGCATTCCTGTGTGGGCTTTCTTTGGTTGCACTTCGTTGCAATCTTTAACAGTTCCAAACGCCGTGACTTACATTGGTGCTTGTGCTTTTGATGGTTGCAGATCGTTGGAGACCTTGGCGATTCCAGACTCTGTGACGTTCATTGGGAGTCGTGCTTTTGAGGGTTACAGGGCTGCGGACTGCAGGGAAGATTAAGATGATTCCGCCAGAACTGAACAGTCAGTCCATTCGCCATATACTCAGGGCCAAAGATGTCCACAAAGTATGTGGGGAAAAGAGAAGAACTGTTTTTGGGAGACACATGGTACTTTGCAGTCGTCACCCGCAACAGCAAATGCTTTGGTTGACATCGATTGGGTAAACTGGGTTTGCAGGGTTCAATCTAAAGAAACTCAACAGTGCCAATTACACTGGACTGAATTTGACGAACATTTGAAACATGGCTGTCTGAGTTAAGCTCTGCATGGAACAGACCGTGTAACAGACCTATATAATCCTACAGACAATGAAACTGATACTGACGCCAGACAAAAAGTAGATCGTTATTGAACACAAATGTATCTTGGAGATAAAAGCCCAATCTTCCCAACATCTCCGTGAGGGGCTTCTCTTTTTTTTGCTCGTGATCCGCCGCCGCCGCCTCCTTCTCCTTCTCCCCCTCCTCCTCTCTTCCCCTCCTGTCTCTATCAAACTTCGCTCTATCAAACTTCTCTGTCTCAACTTCTCTCTATCAAACTCTCTCTATCTACTTAGTTCTATCAACTTCTCTCTATCAAACTCTCTCTATATCATTTTTCTCTATCAAACTTCTCTGTCTCAACTTCTCTCTGTCAACCTCTCTATCTACTTCTTTCTATCAACTTCTCTCTATCAAACTTCTCTCGCGGCACATTGGGAGTCTGTAGCCTGTGCTGCAAGAGCTTCTGTGTGTAACGCCTTCTCTGTCAGAGTAAGTACTTCCGTGTGTAAGAGCTGCTCTGCGTAAAAGCTTTCCTGTGCAAAAGCTTCTGTGTGTTTTTAGCTGCTCTGTGTAAAAGCATCTGTGTGTAAAAGCTTCTGTGTACAAAAGCTGCTCTGTGTAAAAGCTTCTGTGCGTAAAAGCTTCTGTGCGTAAAGGCTTCTCTTTGTAAAAGTTATCCTGTGTGTAAAAGCTGTTGGGTGTAAAAGCTTTCTCTGTGTAGAAACTTCTGTGTCTAATAGCTTTCCTGTGTAAAAGCGTTTGTGCGTAAAATCGTCTGTGTTTTAGCTGCTCTGTGTAAAAGCGTCTGTGTATAAAAGCTTTCCTGTGTAAAAGCTTCTGTGCGTAAAAGCTTCTGTGCGTAAAGGTTTCATTGCGAAAAAGCTTCTGTGTCTAAAAGCTTTCCTGTGTAAAAGCTTCTGTGTGTAAAAGCTGCTATTTGCAAAAGCTTCTGTGTGTAAAGGCTTCTCTTTGTAAATACCTCTGTGTTTAGAAGCTGTTGTGTGTAAACGCTTTCTCCATGTAAAAGCGCCTGTGTTTAAAACCGCTTTGTGTAAAAGCTTCTGTGTGTAAAGGCTTCTCTGTGTAAATACTTCTAGCATCTCACAGCCTGCACCATCCAATCCACAGCAGTCACCAACCATATGCGACAACCCACATAATGCTATGCGACACATCACAATATGGTATCCGATTTTGAGCATTAATTTTTCAGGTGAAATTGTGATGTGATTTTCACATAATATTCTGTGATACAACCTCGGCGACTATCCTAACTGGAGCATTGTGTGGAATGAAGCATCTTCACAAACAATGCCGAATGGCACACTATGCTTTCGAATGAGGATTATGCTGTGCTCTGCATCCGTTCAACAGGATGGTTTCTGGAAAAAGAAAATGTTTCAGGACTGCTTGGCAATCTTGGCTTCAGTCCTTCATCTCCTTGTCCTTGTCGGTCTGGGCGTGGCGGATGCCAATCTGGACCTCAACATACTTTTGAAACTCCGTCATTTTGATAGACCCCTCTTTCGTGGCATACTTCTGGATAAGGGCATTGAAGGTGACCTCCTTCATGTGTTTCTGGGCAAACTCCATCTTGTACATTGCCTTGCTCATCTTGACGAACTGCTCGAAGTATTCACCAATCTTTTGGAGCGGAGCGTCTCAAGGGTCTCCTCATCAAGCGACTTCAACATACCATCCACATTGATATCAACAAAGGAACACGCCTCCGTCGATGCTTTTTAAGCATCGGTGAAGACGTGAAGACGTCTGTCTTGGTGGTTGGATTGATTCCCACATTATATAATCATTACATCCCTATTTGATCTCACATATTTGGGTTAATCCATGTGAATCCCATTAAAGCCCATATCTTCCCGCGATTTTCCCATATCTTTCCAATAATCCCATTAATTATGTGGATTTTACCATATTTTCCCCATGATTCCAGCCATGGAGCCGATCTTTGACCATTTCGTGAGTTTCGGGTCACCCGGAACCTGCTGCCCCAACAATCCCATTCCCTTGTGCCTGCAGCAGGACCTGAGTCAAAGACACTTGATGATTTCATGGTGATTTAGAAGGGAAATGATGGGAAAACAGGGGAAAATCCAATAGAATTGGAGCTTTCAATGGGATTTCATGGTGATTTCATGGGGACTTTTGATGGGATTTGATGGGTTTTGATGGGATTTTCTTGGAATTTCATGGGGCCTTAATATGTTTTAGTGATGATTTAATGAGATTTAAAAGGATTTACCCCGAATTTCATGGACATTCAATAGGGAATTCATAGGATCTAATCCAGATGGTTATGAGTCCAACCTGGTACTGAGGTAGTAGCACGACAATTACATCAAAACCAGTTGTAATTTAAAGGAATTAATTGATAGATGTTTCTGAACAAAAAACTATGTGTGAAATGGATGTTCATCAAACGTAATATTACTCGATGGCTGTTCATCCAAAAAAAAAATAGCTGTTAAATGGATGCTGCTCATCTCCCCCCAAAAAAAAGGTGCCATAGGTATTGTCCCATCCCTACAAGGTTGGAATCATTTTTTTGCGCAAACCTTCAAAAGCTACCACGCCAACTGGTGCTTGAGCCACTCCGGATACGTTGAGGTCATCATCCGCCGGAAAGTGGAACATAGAAGATGATAACCAACAACCAACTACCCTCCGGTAATCAAATGTGGCAATGGGACATCTCCTACAAATAAATAAGTTAAGCATTTTAACGGGAAAATCATCTAAATCAATGGTGGATGTTCCATTGCCATGTTTGATTACCAGATGGTATAATTATGCAAGCTTCACCCTGCAAATGGCCAAAGCCAGCAAGAAATTCGAGAAACTACGAGGATCTGCTGGGCGGATCTCATTCAAACTTTCTGCTAAAGGCATCCAAAGGCAATATCAAAGCTTAAAATCTATCATAAAATCAATCAATCAATCAAACAAACAATCAATCAATCGTCAATGCCAGTTTTTCGACTTGAGTCCAACATATTCCAGAATATACCTATAGAATCCTATATAGATTGAATAGATCTTCCATGATCTTCCATGTGTTTGCCCAAGTTTCCATCATTTCACCTATGTTCGAAAACACGCCCAGTAGCGATTCCCAAGCCCAGTTCTGACCCATGACCCATGCCCGATCGATCGCATCCCAGTAGCGATCTTGCGCAGGTGGACCTTACAGAGGATCTCGTGGGGATCTCATGGGGATCTCATGGGATATAAATAAAAATCACCAAAATGGTTTGTTTATAATGGAAAATCCATCTACAACCATTTTAGGAAACCTCCACATGGTGATTAAAAAATAAAAGATGTTAAAATATGTTAAAATATGTTAAACATATTTAGATATGCCCTACAAGTGGAGGCTTCAATGGTGATTTCATGTGGACGATCATGGGGATATCATGGGAATATCATGGTTAATTTGAGAATTGCACCCTCTGGTGTCATCAAACATGGCAACTGAACATCCTCTATAAATGAAGGGTTCCAGCTGAGAAAACTATCGAACTATTGCCGGGGATTTTTCCAGCCATGGAGCTGATGGCCGCTAAATTCCATGGAATGATTCAATGAAGAAATCATACACCAAGTCACGAAACTACCAAACCATTGGTGTTTTCCATCAAACTTCTTGGGGGGTTCCAGGTTCATGCTCCCACGGGGTCTGGGATAATTGTTGTAGTGCAATAGCCCCTTTTAAGCCTTCCAAGGTGAGGTTAATAAACCAACAAACATAACTGGGGAGGGGCTCAACTCGTAGATATCGTCCCAGTAGATTTGAAGACCCCTGTGATGGCCTGAGGCTCAATCTGTCTATCACTTCAACAAGCTTTGATCCAGGTGTTCTGGAGTCGGTTGGATTTAGTTGTGAAGTACCCTCTGGTAAACCAACATAACTATGGACAATCACCATATTTAATGGGAAAATCCGTGAACTAAATGGTGATTTTCAATAGCAAACTGTTAGGCAATACCAGAGGGTACAAGAAGGTGGTGCCCAACTTCGTTGGATTTGTGATGGAGAGTCAAGGATCCAGAAACCAACATATAACTAGGAGGCGAAATTGCTACAGCTCACCATACAGTACATCCCAAGTTTACCTGGAAAAAAACATGTTCCCTGTAGTTCAACGCCTATGTGTTTGAAGGTTCAATCAGATGCCTATTTTTTTTCTGGTTGAACCCCCATCATTTCCCAATATGTTTTCCCATGAAAACACCTACGGTTGATGATTGAACATCTGTTTTTTGATTTCTTGATCATGAAAAATTCCATAAAACATCATCAAAAATCATCATATATGTCCATATAAATCCTCATAAACCACCATAAATCCACGGTTTTCCCTGGTTTTCCTTGGTAAAATCCCTATTTTGACCCCGGTTTCCTAGCTGCCCTGGGCCCTCCGAACGGTGAAACTCCGCCGGCGCCGCCGCCGGAGTCGGCGCCGGCGGCCCCGAATCGATCCGGGGCGGCAAGTCCGCCAGTCCCGGACCTAGCAGCGAAGAAGCCATGGCCAATCATGATTAAATCTGTTGTTATCATAATCTAAATGATTATATCTTATCTATAGTCAATGATGAATAGCTATAGTCAATGATTAATATATATATATATATCAATTATATATCAATATTATATATAATGGGAATATCATGGGAATTCCCTATAAAATCCTATTGAAACCTCCCATTTGTATAATTATAGTTAATAGTTCATGATAGTCAATGACCAAGAATTCTAAGGACATTCTAGTCAATGGGACAAAAACTATACTCAACGGGAGTCAATTACTTTTAGTGGATATATCTATAGTCAATGATTAGTAACTGTATGGGGATTTCATGGGGATATCTATTATGTTGATAATCTATAGTTCATTTTAGTTAATCAACATCCCATTATGGTTAATTAACTTATATCTATTGTTGATAATCTGAAGTCAATTAACATCCCTTTTATTGAAGCTGCCAATGGGGTGTGCTTGAAGCTGCCATGCTTGCAGTAGCACCAAACGGTAAAGCCTGCACCGGAAAGGTTTGGACATCGCCTTGGGGATCCCGTTGGGTTGAAAATGGCCATAGAAATAGTGGATTTTCCCATGAAAAATGGTGATTTTACATAGTTATTGTGTTAGTTTACCAGAGGGTATACGCAGATTTGAGGTTGAAAGTACGCCCCACAAGTTCGAGGCCCTTGCCGTTGCGGTTCCTCTCTATCACCAGAATGATCGTTGCTAGTTCATCTACCCTCTGGTAAGTTAACATAGCCATTGAAAATGGTGATTTATAGTGGATTTTCCCATTAAAAATGGTGATTTTCCATAGTTATGTTAGTTTACCAGAGGGTACAACATCGACATGAAGTCGTTCTGCAAGCCCGGTGAAATCATCGATCAGCCGGATCTTCTCCCGTTGCAAGGGGAAGCGCTTCGCCACAAACACCGTACGAAGGTAAGAAGTCGTACAACGTAGGAGCCATCCATTATTTACTTCTTGTATATATATACATATATCTTCCCAAGCTGCATGGTCGTCATATCTATAGTCAATGGGACTGCATTTGTTAATAGGACTACTAAGATTTTCAGGTTCCAATTGGATTTTGGCAAAAATATCATGGGAATATCACGGGAATACCACAATCTAAATGGAATAAGTGGATTTTTTTGAAGGGGAAGCCCATTGAAATATATTGAAATACATTGAATAACATTGAAATACATTGCATAACTATAACATTAGAGTCATCTAAAGTATCCATCCAGGGTTTCCGCAGTCTAGGCTGGGCCCTGCCTGAGGGTCGCCCACCCCCATGACCACCGAAGAAGTCTCCACCGCCACTGCCACGATGCCGACCTCGAGGAATGATGAAGTGTCACACACCGTGATTCCCTTAGTGCTTGGTGACTGGTATATAATTTATAGGGAAACGACTATAATTGGTGAAATGTTATATGGTGACTATATGGTGAAACCACTATTTTTAGTGAATATAATTGTTATGGTGAAACTACTATAGGGAACTGCGCTGACAGGCGCCGGGTGGTTTTAGGGGGTTTGCGGCCTCTTTTTTTTCCTCTTTCCAAAAACTACTTTCAACAGTAAAAGAATTTGCTCGTGGCTGTCAACTTCTGCGAGTTGTTTCCTCGCAGGGCTGTTCCTTAGAAGTTACAAGAACATGTGCACAGCGTAGCATCAAGAGCGTCCTAAGAAGTTACAAGACCATGTGCACAGCGTAGCATCATGAGCGTCCCAAGAAGTTACAAGAACCTGTGCACAGCGTAGCATCATGAGCCTCCTGAGAAGTTACAAGAACGTGCACACAGTGTAGCATCATGAGCCTCCGGAGAAGTTACAAGAACGTGCGCACAGCGTAGCATCATGAGCCTCCTGAGAAGTTACAAGAACGTGCGCACTGCGTAGCATCGAAAGCGTCCTAGACGTTACAAAAACATGTGCACTGCGTAACATCAAGAGCGTAGTGAGAGAACCTTATTACCTCCCCCTCATCCCCCCACCCCCCCCATCCCCCCCCTAACAACCCAAAAATGTTAAAATCGAAGCAAAACACCCAGGCGCCCTGCAGCGCAGATATTCCCGATTACTGCTCAAGTAGAATAGATAGACACCTCTTTTTTGGGAGTTGGAACACTACTTTCTAAAGATAGGTTGTTTCCATTGGCTTTCGGGATAGGATGGTAAGTTGAGTGGATATTTAACTTGCAAAGCGGGAAATTGGAGGAGCTGATCCTAGTCAGTAGCTGGCCAACCAGTGCAAGAAGTTTTTTTCCCCAGGAGGGATGCCTATCTGTACGTCAGACTTCTTCTTTGCACTAACGAACTGGAAAACACACCAAGTGGAACAAAAACACTTTTTGAGGATTGATGGGATGAAATGGCTCTGGATCTTCATTCAAAAAAGCCGTGGTCTGATGCTGGTAGTTTTCCAAGAAAACCGTAGTTTTACATATTTGGAGGAGTCTTTCATCAAACGGGGGCGCTGATTCATGGGATTTTCGCATGCAACAGTGGCTGATGACAAGCTCCTACACCTATTGGCGTTCTTGCCTCGGCATCATCATCTCACTGAAAGGTTCACAGGAGTTTTGATGCACTCAATTAACATATATTGCTAACTTGTACGCACTGTATATACGAGAGCTAGTAGCGAAAAAAAACAGGCCGACGATGGCCGACGCACTTTTCGTAGAATACGCGAATAAATGGCTATACCTTCTGGTAAATTAACATAATAGATCATAATAGACGCTGAAAAAAAACAATTTTTAGTGGAAACTAACCTTCCAACCCCTATCTGGCAGGGTCTATGTTAATTCGCATCTGCACCTTCCGAGGGAAGGGGAAAATGATAACACGCACAAATGGACCGTGTCTCATCATCTGAGATGGTACAAGCAGCATATAGTTACCATAGGTGCCACGGTGCCATCACCAGGGTAACTGCTTCCAAAACCATGCTTCATACGGCTGTGTGCTGCGAAAAATCGCGTCTGCACGCCTTGGGTTTCGCGCAGGAGCGGCGCGGATCCCACGTGGCCTCTTTGCCGAAAGCGTGGTGTGTTTGTCAATGGATGTCAGTGAATCAAGCACCGATTCCTGGCCATCAATAGCTGCAACGAGTCAAGCGCGCTGTCGTTGCGGAGTCCCACATTCTCGACAGGAGGAGCAGCTAAGTCGTTCAGATTCGTCGACCTCTCTACAGAAAGGTATTGGAAAGTGCTGGGAAAATTTGTCAAAAAAGGGAGGACTCCAAAAGCTCATAAACTGACAAAACATGATGGTGTCCCATGTCTTAAGGACCACAACTTGAAGGCTCATCCACCATTTTTCTGAACAAAACCGTCCAAATCACTGTGGCAATCAAGTCTGGCTGTAGAAATCTCCCAATTTGCAGATGATGTGTCCAATTAGAATTGGAACTTTTGGTTTGTCAAGAAAAATGCTTGGTGCATCCAAGTTAAGCAGTTGATCATGATTTTCCCTTTAATCGTTCCCTTAAATTGGGGCTACACCCCCAAGTTTCTCATATCTTGTCGGTTGTATTATCCCATCTTCCCGTTATGAGGCCCTTATGGTTGGTTTCACACCTCCATTATATACGAGTATATTAGTGAAATCCCAAAGTGTCATAGTTTTCAGCCTTCATTGGTTGAATCAATCCCCATTCTTGATAAATGAATAGCCTCCAGGAATCAGTCCCGTGGCACTGGGAAATCCCCGCACTAAATGATCTATACCTGGGGGATGCTAATTGCCATGTTTGATTAACCAGAGGTTACCTATTCTATCATTCAATGGATTGGTTTAAGGGAAAATTTACCGGAAACCCCATATTTCATGGGAAAATCCATAGTTTCCTGTTAATTTTCCCTTAAACCAATCCATTGATTCATGGCTCCCCATCTTTCTAACTTTTCTAATGGGTAATGAATACGCAAAAGCGTAACTCCCAACGGCTCCCTCCAAATGCCATCAGATCTTCCATGGATCATCCATGATGCCAATAATATCCCAAGTATTTTCCCATGATGTCCCGATGAAATCTATCCCATGAACAATAATATATCTCCAATATATCATCCCATCCAATTATATCCCAAACAATATTTCATTCAACTTTGTGATATATCTCAGCCATACTAAATATCATCAACATTTTTCAATGGCCTATTTTACAGTATCCTTATTATATTCCCATTATATCCCTACAAAGTGGTGCCCCCCTAGCTACAAGTCCGTTTATAAACCCATCTAGTCATGCACATATGTAACAGATACCAACAGTTGACCTATGTACTTGTAAACCAACTTAGCTAAATGGGGGCACCATCTTGTACTATATCACCCATTGTATACTATATCACCATTGGTTTCTAAACCATTATATCATATCACCATATTGTTTGGGAATCGGACATATACTGATGAAGGTGTATTTGAATCACTTTGTACTCACAAGCGGCATTGTCTAAAAATGATCAACATCACCCAAGAACAAATACTCCTGATAAACTTGTGAATGAAATATCGGCCATCTTACATAATCATCTTTGTATTATACCACCCATCTTACATCCATTGAAACGTTATAAGATTCACATACCATTCAATTCTCGTAAATCAATGAGCAAAAACATATCACCATCGAAATACCACCTTGTCTGAAAATATAGTACCTCAAAACTCATGGTTTATCATCATGTTCCCCATTAGCATGGTTATTAAGTGGGTATACCCCATTTTCAGACACACCCAAATATTTTGTCGTTGATTCTATATTCCATTCAGTCCCATAAATGACAATTATATCTCCACCAGATCCCACAAAAAACCCTACAAAGTCCCACTTAATTCCCATTGATTTCCACGACATTCCCATGAAATCCCTATTCAATCCCAAAAAACCTCCCACTTTTTCATTGGGTTTCCGATGATTTACCAATTTCCTTGGGGAGATTTCCCATTCCATCGCCACTCTGGTAAATAAACATAGACCCTGGCAGATAGGGGTTGGAAGATTCGTTTCCACCAAAAATTGCTGATGTTCAGGGTCAAACTCGAGGCTATCTTTGGCTATTTGGAGGTTTCCTAAGTTACCAGAGGGTACCCCCTTTTCTTATCATCCATTCAATCCATTCTTGTTAAATGGATTTTCCTTGTAAACCACCCAGCTATTGGGCTCATGGTCCCACAAAGTGGTCCCACCATGTTCCCAAGACAACCACGGGACGCATCGGGGGCGGCGCTGGACCGGCTCTCCTGCATCTGGGGCTCTTTTCTGAGTATTTGAAGGGATTTTTACTGCTGGGATCTGCTGGGTATCCCTTAAGTGAGCAAACTCAGGAATTAAACCTGGTCTTGGTCATCCGAAAGAGATTTTGAATGGTTTTAAGTAAAATTGATGGGATTTAAAAGGATATCAGGAGATTCAACATATTTCAACATTGTGTTTATTGGATGTGAGTTTTGGAAAATGAGGTTTTGTGATGTTTTATGGGATTTCATGGGATTTTAGATTCTTATTTAATGGTTACAATGCGATTTCACATGGTTTTCATGGGTCATTGGAAATCTAGACCATTTACATAAATCCCAAGAACATCACAAGAACTTCAGTTCACTAGTTGTCAAGCCTTCCCAGCCCTACTCATTTGAACCTTCTAATCAAGTGTGGGGTTCCCAAGATCAAATGGTTTTCTCCATTAAATCCATTTTTTCAATTTGTTCATGGTTGTTCCATACATCCCTACAAGGTGGTGCGGGACCAGTTGCTGAGAAACCCATCGAAGTATAGTGATCATCACCACAAACCCAACAGTTACATATATATAATTATATATGATATATATATATAATCATAGTCAGGCTAGCATCCAAACAACTTAGCAGAATTGCAGCACCTTGTAAGATATAACATTTAGTTGTTTTATATATCCATATAGATCCTATATCGCAATAATAATCCCAACTAGATTCCCATGAATTCCCATATCTTGGCTGGTAAATCCCCTCAAATCCCCATCTTTCACAGCCTGGCCTCAGCATCTCATCGACCTGTGGCGTGATTTCCTGGTTCGTGCGCTTCATGACCTGCGGGGAGGACGGGGGATGAGCTTCCGGAAGGAAATGTCATGGTGGACCCATAGCAACCCGCCAAGAAAAAATGAAAAAAAACAGAAATCCTACTGAAATACTGGGGAACTTACTTTTCGATCCTTTTTTGGCGTTACTATACTTACTACTTGGATCTACTTGGAGGATGAAGAAGGCTGGTGATCCGAAGTCAGGATTCGTGGCTTAAGCCATCTACTCAATGGACTTTAACTATGATTAGCTATGCTTATTGACATTTATCAATCCATCTATTCAATGTGGATGGTTCATAAACTATGATTATTATTAATCCATCTATTGATGTTTAAACTATTGACATTTATCAATCCATCTATTCAATGTGTTAAAATAGCTATAACATGTTATTAACTATGGTTACCCTCTGGTAAACTAACATAACTATGGAAAATCACCATTTTTGTATGGGAAAATCCACTATAAATGGCCATGTTCAATAGCTATGTTAGTTCACCAGAGGGTAGCTATGGCAGCTATGGTCATTAACCACAGACCAAGTGGGATGATCCTCCTGGTATAATCGGCTCCATGGTGGGTCGCTGGGAAAATCAATGAGGGACTTTCTAGCAGGCCATGGAGCTGATTAGCGCAGGGTACATGGTGGTATCACCAAGCAAAGTGGGACACAATGTGGATACCCTCTGGTATTGCCTAACAGTTTGCTATGGAAAATCACAATGTTTAATGGGGAAATCAACGAACTAAATGGCCAGTTTCAATAGCTATGTTAAATTCCCAGAGGGTAGTGGATACTGAAACTATCTAAACCTCTTGGACTTTATGGCAGGATTACGTTGGACTGATCGAGGCGCGTGAGTTTTTGTTGTTTTTCGGAGATGTTCCACGGTCTTTCCCAGGTCTTTAGTGGTAGAAGCCATGCTGGGACCCATAGAAAAACATAGAGAAACCAGCCAATTGTCATTAAATGTGCCAAAAAATAAAATGATAAGCTTCAACCATCCTGGTCCCAAGTATGTTGAATACCACACAAATGCATTTGAACTAAAAAAAAAACATACTCTCCGGTATTCAAACGTGGCTTGCTGAAAAATCCTCCATTCATAGATGATTTTCCCGGATAGAACCATCCATTGAGTTCAAGGATTTTCCAGCCAGCCACGTTTGATGACACCGGAGAGTAAATCCAATTGATCACCATTTATCACCACATATCACCATTATTAGCCATATAATGGTGATATCATCATTTGTCACCCATTTAATTACCCCGAAAGAAAACTCTTTAGAACCATCAACTATCAACCTCCCATTCACCATTAGTTAATATGATCAACCATCGAAAAGGTATGAATGTAACTAATTCCATTAACCATTACTTGATCATTAATTATTACCATCCATTACATAATATTATGAACTATCACAAATATAGTTCCACTAACCATTAATAATTGATATGATCAACCACTAATATTATGAATATAATTCCACTAACCACTATATCACTACCCTCTGGTAAACTAACATAGCTATGGACAATCACCATTTTTAATGGGAAAATCAAGTATCAATGGCCATTTTTAATAGCTATGTTAAGTTACTAGAGGGTATATATCACTATATATCACTATATATCACTATATATCACTATTATTATGAATATAATTCCACTAACCATTATATCACTGCCCCCTAGTTGCAAGTTGGTTTATAAGCCCCATTAACTATAGTTATAAGTATCATAAACCATGGTTATTGGAGTTATAAACCAACTTAGCTATCTAGGGGGCCCCACATTGTATAATTATTGTTACCATCATCCCATATATTCCAGTGAGGTCACAGTGAGGTCGTTATAATTTACCTAGAGTTATTGCATGTTATTGTTACCATCATTAGTGATTATCATTACTATTATATCACTATTACTATATATCACTATATATGATTACTACTGTAGTGATAAATATTACCAATATAGTTTCCACCATGTTATTATACTATTATAATTATTGTTACCATCATCCCACCATTGGGGATCCCCTGACCTCCACGATCCCCCGCAAGGCATGCGCATCACGATCCACGATGAGCGTCACTGCGTGGCCCTTCTGCCCAGCACGGCCCTGGGAGTTTCGATGGCTTCAGGGGCCCCAAGTGGTGATTTTCATGGGTGATGTTTGAGGATTCACAATGGGATTTCATGGCTTTAACAATGTTTCACATGGTTTAACCAAGAAAAATGGAGATTTTAGTGGTATTTCATTCGATCTTAATGAGATTTTAGTGAAATTTTAATGGGATTTGAATGGTCAAACATGGTCAAACCATGAGGAAATGAGGTTTTGAACTTTCCTGGATTTTAAGACTTTGCTATGGAACTCATGAAGACATGATGATTTTTCCACTTACTACATGGGACGCACCATAAATCCGTCGAAATCCAATCCCATAGCAGCAGGTGTGGTTGGACATTGGAGATGACTCCCAGGGAATGAATGTAAAATGGGACCTTCCACTGGCAATTTGGATGAATCCCTTCCCCCTTATCTTAACTACCTTCCAGAAACCATGGTAAAAAGTAGATTTACACACATGTTGACCCATAGAATGGGTGCGCTTAATATTCGGGTAGTATTGGATTATTTCAACACTTTGCTATGGAAATCAGCATTAAAAAATTGCAAATCATCAAACTAAATGGGCACTGCGTTTGTTCCACAGCAAACTGCTAGCTTCGGTTTGCGACCCAGTAAACTCGGTAAACCATCTAAAACCCTTGAAAACATGGGGATTGAAGGATTGAACAAACCATTTCATGAGGATTTAACCATGAAAAGTAGGTATTTCACCATCAATCAGCATCATCAACAGCAGTGTTTTAACATGTTTTAACCACTTGAATCAATATGTTGTTCTTTTAAACGTTCACATAAATCAATCCATTGAAGGATTCCTGCAAACTGGTGTTCCAGTTTGATAGCTAAGTTGGAGGAATGATTGGACTTAACCTAACTGTTCAACTAGATGTTTTTTTTTTAATGATTAAACCATATAGGGAGAAAACTTGTTGAATCACCATAACCTTCTTGCTGGTAGAATCAGTTTAGATCCAATAGATGTTCAATATGCTTCAATACTTGGATTCTACAATGTCACAATTTCCATCAATTTCCCGGCATAGTAAAATTAGTAAACAACCATAAGCACATCCAGAACTATGCTTGGCCCATCCGGCACCCGAGGCTCCACAGGGGCTCCGTGCCGTCCGCCCGATGCGGTGCACGTAGTCCTCCGTGTTGGACGGGGCATCGTAGTTCACCACCAACGTGACCTGAGGGTGTTCGATTCGCTCCGCGGCTGTTGGGTTTCGGCTGAAAGATCGATCACTCCGGGATGTCCTGGGATTTTAGCATGAACAATGATGATCTTACTTGTGCTTAGTAGGGAATGGGGGTTGCTGGGATGATTATTATAATGGTTATGAAATAGGTCAGCAACCCCCATTCCCTACTAAGCACCAGTAAGTGATTTCGTGGGATTTTTATATCGATCATCAAGTGTTGAGGTTAGAATCATGTTCTGTCAGGATTCGGCCCTCTACCCCCCAGTTGAACTCGATAAGGGGGATCAAATTTCAATAGTAAATGCTTTATTATATTTTACGACATTCTTTATGGGGGGCGAACCGCAATTGATAAACAGGCTTTAAGAATCTGGAGTTGATATTGTTAGAATCTGGGAGTCATCGATATGTCCACATACACAGATTGCGTCTTGGAGGTGTGTTGATCCCCTTAGTAATAAAGCCTGGCTACAACATGTCAAAGTCACAAACAATCAAACATGGCTGGCTGGGAAATGCCCTAGAAGTACATCTTTTATAGACGTTTTAATGGGAGAATCGTCTGTAAGGGATGTCCATTGCCACGCTTGATTACAGGAGGGTAAGTGTGGGATCACCTGAAGAGTCAGTTGATGTAAACCCGGGATTCAGGGCGACCCCTGGTTGAATTTTGGATGGGGACCAACCATTTCCACAAAGAAATCAACCAGTCTTTGGAGTACCTCTGGTCAATCACATAAATTCCGGAGAAAAACCCGAACCGATTAATTTCAGTGTACCTCCCAAACATTGATGAAATATGATGAAATGAAGTGATGAAAAAAAGGGTCTTCTTTTCGGGCATCCCATTTGTTTGCTGTTTAAATCCAAATGCTTGCGGATGAAATCCCGATTGTGTCTAGTTCAATCCCACTTCAATTCTTTGCCTGAACACAATCCCAAATTTCCGGCCAAAACCCATGGTTTTTGCTATTTTTCTTTGCAGTTTCAAGAAATCCTGCATGCTCTCCCCGACCCTTGGTGACCTTGGTCCCCGCACGCCCTTAATATCTAACCCGCGTGCAGCGACATCGGTGGCCACCAACAACTTCAACCTGAGACCGGGACGAAACCAATGGCGTTGTATACGGAAGATCTCCAACGCAACACCAAGATGACTAATGTATTGAGGATATTCCATGATACTGTATGAATTTAGACTATGGTTTTATTGTGTTTGATTAGTTTTGTTCAGTGTCTTTTTGAACCCTTCATCCTTTGCAGGTTTTGGTCTTTAGGTGTCTTTGGACCCCTTTCTCCCAACAATCAGGGTGTCTATCTTCTTTAAATTTTTGACTATTTAAACTTGGACTTGGACTGGTGATTCTTGGAGGTGCGTCGCAAATAGTAGCGGGCAATGACCCACATGATCATAAATCATGTCAAGTTCCACGTGTATCTATACATAACATACATATATACAACCAGCTAATAAGCTGAGTGTCGTTAGACCTCTCAAATTTCCAGTAGTGCTCAGCCTTCTTTTCAGGTGGATGCAGGGAGTGTCTCTATCTGGGATTCAACTCTTACAATCTCCCAAAGAAGATACCCTCCAGCAATCAAACATAGAAATGGACAATTCCCTATTTTGTTCGATGATCTCTCCATTAATGATTACAGGGATTTTGCAGCTGGCCATGTTTGATTACGAAAGGCTTAGAATCAACTGGTTTACCATCATTTTCTTCGTTGAAATTGCCACAAATTGAGGGCCCATCCCCCAGTTGAAGACACAACCACATATTATATATACAAACATATGTATATATATATATATTATATATATATATATATTATTATTGTATATGTAGATATATGCAGATATATATGTTTTTTTTTTTTCGAAAACATATCTTGATTCTACTACCACATTGGTTGGCAAAATCTCCAGTAGATCCCCATAAAACCGGCTACAGATTGCCACCACGGCAGCTCCGATTCGTCAAGGCACCTGCCCTCTTTCAGACCATTCAGTGCATGTTCGCGCTCACGTTGACCCTGCCACAAATTCGCATGGCTGATCCCTACAGAGGTTCTGCTGCAAAACCTTCTGGACCATCCCGCTGACCTGTTGGATCTCCTTCGGGCCCCAACGGCCATGAAAAACCCATCATCCCCTCACGAAAATGGATCACTACGCAAACTCGCTTAACGAAGATGTAGGGCACTGTTCTATGTTTTCAAAGGCTGTAAAAGGTGCTGCACCCATCAAATAGAAAAATTGCCGAAATTTGCGGTCGCTGAGTTTTATTCTGATCCATGACATTCCATGCCTACGTAAGCATACCGCATACCATACACAAGGTGGTGCCCCCTAGTTGTGCAAGTTGGTTTATAACTCCATCATACTCCATCTAACCATAGTTTATAATCACAATGAACCCTATAAACCCAACAGTCAATGTACTTATAAACTAACTTAGCGAAGTATCGGGCACAAGATTGCACAAATGGCATGGGGTGTTTCCTGTAACAACCCGAACTACCACCTTGTCACCATGGACAGCAGCGCAAGGAACACCCTGTCTTTCCAAGGTCTCCGAGAGCCTCGGGCTAGGGCGCTTTGGGAGGAGTTTACTGAGGGGAAACTGAGGATCGATGGGGATTTACGACCATGTTCCAGCGGCCGCAGTAGGCACATCTTGATGTCCATGTAGTAGCCGCCTTGCTGGTGGAGGCGGACGTAGCCCCACAGATCGGCTCGGTGCGCTGCCTTCGTCCAGCTGAAATACTTCGCCAGCAAAACCTCACCGCCCAGATTCGAAACGTCCGCCTCACAGCTCTTGTTTTCCACAAACTGTCGCTGCAGACCAGGTGCAAACTGTTGCATCGTCCTCTCCGACTCCGGGTGATCTTTGTTGCATGTCTGCCACAAAATCTTCGGGGCTTCCTTCAGACAGGGCGCCACTTTCCTCCAAGGCAACTTGACAGCAGCATGTGCAGACAACACCACCTAGAA
The DNA here is from genome assembly GCA_003297045.1 of Symbiodinium sp. clade C Y103. Taxonomy (NCBI): domain Eukaryota; class Dinophyceae; order Suessiales; family Symbiodiniaceae; genus Cladocopium; species Cladocopium sp. clade C. Next base: position 92,287 of record BGPT01001791.1, on the reverse strand, counting down.
AAATGAGATTAAATGGTGCCCCTTACCTAAGTTGGTTTAATTTTACTCAGTAAATGCAATCTGTCCCAATTGAGACCGGTTTTCATCAACAAAGGTTCGGATTTCTTGAACAACATGCACAGCTGCTTCAACCTCACATTTTTGCCGCGTATGCCGCGTATGCCACGTATGCTACCTGATCATGATGATGATGATGATGATGATGATGATGATGATGATGATCCTCATTCATGATAAGCATGAACATGAACTCTAACCCCATGAAGTCATGATAAGAGAATTGGTCTCTTTGGGTCGTTCAGATGATGACTAGACCACTCCCCGGAATCCAGTGTTCCTGACAGTGACCAAAGTGGTGCAATATCGAAGAACACATGGAGTCAGATCCCGATCCCTTGTTGGTGCAGAGTCAAAGTCAAGGGATCATGTCCGATCATGTCATTGTCACTTCAGAAAAAATGACTACCCTCTGGAAATTCAACGTAGCTATTGAAAATGGCTTTTTATAGTTGATTTTCCCATAAAAATGGTGATCTTCCATAAGCTATGTTAAATTACCAGAGGGTATTGCCTCCAATATCTTCTGAAAACGCCGGTCCCAGTACCGCCTTGGGTCAAACCTCCAAACGGGAATCACAAGTCGAGTTGGTTTCGACGAAGTGGACCCTCCCAGTTTTAAGTTGTTGCTAGAAACAACCGCATCCAACCAGTTTGATATATCTCCAATAAATTTACCCTCTGGTTATGACTAACATAGCCATGGAAAATCCCCCGAACTAAATGAAGGGTTCTAGCTGGGAAAATCATCGAAAATTCGCCAGCTATTCCATGGCGAACTGTTAAATAACCAGAGGGTAAGAGTTTTTGTAAATCAAGTCAGCTATCTAGCAAGGCCCACCTTGCGGAAAATCCAATTCAATTCGCAAGGTGATATCCCAATTTTGACCCCCTATGATCAGCAAGCTTCATCTGAATCATCGCAATCGTATCGATTTCCATATCCCTAATAGTGCGTTAGATCCCCCCAGCTAGGTAGTATATATAATATCATATAATTGCAGTTTCCTCAACTATTGATCCAATATCAGTAGACAATGTTGGATCAGTGAACATTACCATGTGGGTAATTATTGATCCAATAATCAGTTAGACCAATACTAGTAATCAATACCATATTGCTTGTACCCTCTTGTTATTTAACATAGCCATGGAAAATCCCTTATAAATGGAGGTTTGAGGGTATGTATATCATAATATATCTATAGTGATTCCCAAAAAAATATAAAAGTATAGAAAAGTAAACCCTTACTATAGTACTCAATACCATATTGCTTGTAATTGTTGGATATGATTGCCCCCCAACATTTATCTAAGCAAAATTCACTGACTTGAGCCAAGTCACTGGTTGCAGAGACGTTTCGTGGAGCAGAAGATCTCAGCGCGGAAGCAGAAGCGGCGCGAAGCCCCAGAAAAAACACAGCATACCCTCTAGTAATGGCCAGGAAATCCTCGAACCAGATGGGAAAATTATGTTTAAATCATGTGAAATCATAGGACAATGCACCAAACACAATGAGATGTTCATGGGAAAACCCCAGTAAGTGAAGTTATAACATGTTATAACCCACTTGCGAGCTGAGATGAGTGGTGAAGATCTGGTTACCCCAGATGAACACCATCTCAACAGGAAATCGAACTATCATCAACCAGGGGAATTTGGTTTGTTTTCCCAAAATTCTCAAAGCCAGATTTGAAAGCACCTGGTCTTCCAACCGAATCATCACCTAAAGTGAATCCATGCCATCCTCCCCATCTTGTGAAGTCATGCTAAGTTTAAGAAGATTCGTGTGAGCATCTTGTTTACATAATTGTGTTTTTGTTCTCGTCCACCATGCCAAGTGCTCTGAAGAGCTGCCGCTTATGGCGGTCAATCAAGCGCATTTCCTCCTCCCGCGACATGGGGTGGCAGTAGGAGCCGGAAGCTTCTCCTTAGTCTTCCGGCGCCGCTCCCTCTACAAAGCTTCGGCAAAGATGTCGCCGGTGAGACCAGCCATCCTGAGGTCCTGACCTGGGGCGGTTGCTTCCACAGGAGAGCAAATCAATGGGCACTCCGCAAGGAGCAAAAGGAGCGTCCGGCACTGGTGCCAGTCCACCAAAACTCACCTTTTCTGTGGTTTGGGCGTGCTGGTCAGATTTCGGGAAGCTGTGATGACCAACAAAAAACTAAGCTATCTATGGTCACGGGTCAATATTCTTGCAACGGAATTTGGTGGTTTGTTGTTGCCCCCCCCAGTAGCCCATTGAATTCCACACAAAAACGATTCAAAAGTGATGGGTTGTCCATATGCAGTAGCTTTGAGTGGGGTAGATAATCCAACTTGTACTAATCTAATATTGCTAGGTTTGACCCCGATTTGCATCTCTTACTGCAGTCGCCTAGCACTATTGCTGGTGACGAACCATTATACATACCTTTTCCATCCTGTTTCCAGTCAGGCGAACAAAATACTGTATATATAATTATATAATATATAACATGAATCTTGCTTTCGATTAAATATTTCACATTTAGATCGTCTTGTTAATCAAAATCCATATTTGAATATATTTGAAGCTATATTTCCCTGGATTATTTGCACTGCCTTATTTGATTCAGAGAAAACTGAGGTGACACTGTCATGTCCTGGCTCCCTTGTATAGATTCTTGAGGCATCTCCAAGTTCCTTAAAGTAAATCTGGTTTTGGGTTACCATCTGGTAAATTAACATAGACCCTGGCAGATAGGAATTGGAAGATTAGTTTCCTCTAAAAATAGCTATTCTCCGGGTCTATGTTAATATACCAGAGGGTATCTGGAGAGTGGGTAGTCGAAAATTGTCTTGGCAGATTGACACCCTACATGTTCTGTATAAGGTGCTGCCCCAGTTGGTTGGCAAATGTTGGTTTAGACGAGCAATAACTTAGGTTGAACATGGGGATATATGTATAGTTAGTGGGGGTTAGAAATCAACAAACAACTGGGGAGGGCACTTCCTTGTAGGTGAATCAACTCTTCATGTCTATTTTTGTTGATGCCAGCTTGGGTTAGCGATTGGTAGCATTCCTCTGATCTAACTTGACCCCAAACAGGATGAAGGCCAGGAGATTTGATGCTGTCTCCCTTGCCACCATTCATGAAATTATTGCTTGGTCATGAGATTGCTACAAGCCAGTCTCTGCTGCTTAGATTCACATGTTTGTTGGATTTCTTGCATGCTTATATCTCAAAAAAAATATGTATATTTATATAATATATCAGTAAATTTCAGTAATTATATCAGTATAGCCCAATGATCTCCTAATTCTATCACATTATATACCAATCTTATCTGGTTCAATCCCAATTAAATCACTATTAAATCTGATAAGATCACCATGAAATCCCATGAATTCCCGTAAAATCCCATAAATTCCCACTATATATCACCATTACATCACCATTATATCACCATGAAGTCACCATGTTTTTTCCGGCCCCTGACTTCACCCAGTGGCCAATCCCTTCGCATTGGTGTTGCTGCGATCTGCAACTCCCGCCTGCGATCTGCCGTCAATACATAATCCCATTCTACGGCCGATAGTTTGAAAGTAATGAACATTGGTTTACAAAGCTGTCATTCTATCAGAATCTACTTATCTATAGCAAAAAAAAACCTCTGCTAAACTAACATAGCTATGGAAAATCACCAGAGGGTAATAAACATTGATTTATAAAGCCATCAATCTATCCGAATCTATTTATTATTTACTTATCTTTGCATCTAGCTAATAAAAGCATAAACTGCAGATATATCGAAGCTATGAACATTTCTGCAAAAAGTCATTCAACTACAGATTCATCTGAACCAACATCCACTTGTTTTTCGCAACAGAAGCTTAGCGGCTGGGAGCCGGCTGACACGGGCCTCCGGTCACCTGAACCTGATGGAAGTCATCTAAGCTGGCTGCCCCTTCTCGCCATTGCTTTCCCCCTATCCAAAACTCCTGTGATTTTAGGGTACCCATCTGTTTTTCCGAAATCCCCAAAGTACGATTCGTTGCGAACTGTCTTCAAAAGATGGTGAGTTACAGTTTCCATCTATTAGAAGCACCATTTTTTGGAGTTGTCCACGAAGACTGGGGATGTCCAAATCAACGGTTCTAAACATCTTTAGCTTCTCTTGATCCAAACATCTCCAAAGATCTCTAAAAATGATTACCGTCTTAACATCTATCATCTATAAACATCTGAATTGGGGGTTTCCTAGAATGGGGGTACTCAAAAATGGATTGTTTATAATGGAAAATCTTATTAAAATGGATGATTTGGGGGTACCCCTATTTTAGGAAACCTCCAATTGTCTTCACTCGATCCACCGGCACTCCAGCCACAAATCTGGTGCTCTCTGCCTTCCGCAGCAGGTCGGTGAGGATCATGTTCCTTGGGAGTGATGACTCGTGAAGGGATCTGCGACTTGTTTTTAAACGGGGATGTCAGCAAGAAGAACTAGGGAAATCTTCATGGATGTAGTCTGATATAGTTGATTTATGTTGATTTATGAAAGGTTTCTGCTCTTGTTCATGTGTATGTTTCAAAATATCACTGGAATGATGAGAATCATGGTGGATTTAGAGTTCGATGGATTTACAAACCAACGAGTGGGGGTTCGTTCTTGCAAGAAAGCTGGTGATTGGGGGAAACACATTTTAAAAGTCGAAGGGCTGGTGAGTCACGCATGAAACATGGCAAATAGTGCTAAACCAAGAAGTTACTGTAAGTATTGCAACTAACGCATCCAAATTCACGCATATCTAATTCAATCAATCACAGAACTGGATGAAGATGATAAAGGGAAGACATATGAAGAAATGAACATTTACAGAATCTTCCATTTTTTTGAGCGGTAAATATCTGCAGCACGTGCACTTTGGCCGCAGAGGTTTCGCAGGGACGTCTCTGTGTCAGCTGACCTAGAGCCATCTTGTTGTTAGACCTTCAATTACAACGAAACCACAATGTACTGTACTGTAGGACTGTACCGCATTTCATTGCCAATGATATCCCAATTTATTTCTTGAAACCCATAGTTGCTGGATAAATCACCATGCCCTACTTAGTGGGTACGGTTCATGCCTCACCCGAGCAACATCACTACATCAACCCATGCAAAAACCTCGCCAAAATTGCGCTACCCCAAACATAAGTTGGTTTATAAATAAACCAGCAAATTGTAGGTACATCTTCCGTAAACCATCGAATTCACCTGGGTATGCCTACCAACTTTCAGTTATGGCCCAAAAAACCACTTAGAAGTCAGTGAAATATCCGCAAATGGAATAAAAACCCATAACATCCCATAACCATAGAACTAAGCATTTGTAAGTGGTTTGACTCAGGCTTTACCCGGTGTTGCTCATAGGATGTTTCCCAGAAATTCCACGGGTGTTTTGGGTTTTCACTGTAGCTCTCGTAGACGCGGCCATCGCACGTCCGAGCGGCTTATTGTTGGGCGTGCAGCAGAGGACTTGCTGAGTGATGTCCTGTGGGGTCTGGATCAACATTTTACCACCGACATATGGATGTTATAGCGATTTCAAGGGAAAATCATGGGAAAATATAGGACCATCCACTAGAATTGTTTTTTTTTTAATAAGATTCAATGGGATATGAATGGGATATTGGTGGGATATTAATGGGACAATTAATGGGATAATTAATGAGATTAATGAGATAAATAGAGGTCTAATGGAATATTAATGGGCTTTAACCTCCGGTAATCAAAGGGCAAATGGAAATCCCCTATCCATTGCGCTGTTGTGAACTGGTTATATAGTTAGTCATGTTTTTGTGGGATATAAGCCAATTAAGGCATGTAACTAGGTGTAAGTGGGTTCCAATCCATTAGGAGGATATAATACATTAAGTGAGATATAATGCAAAGGTAAGTGGTTCAAACCACCAATTGTTTACCAGCTATAACCAAATGACACGGTTTTGTCCTGTCCGGCGGGCCGCCGCTCTCTCTCTCCATTTCTCTGAGGCCTCTCTCCACCTCACTGCTGCCTTATTCTCTGGCGGCTTCTCCTTTGCCGATGGCGGCGATGGCGGCTTTGGCTTTGCCGCCTTTGCCGGCTTGGCCGGTGGCGGATTTGCCGGTAGTGGTTTCTCTGTCGCCTCTCCCTTTGCCGTGGCGGCTTTGGATGCTTTGGAGGTGGCGGCAACTTGCCCATATTCTCAAAGCATAACTCTCTGGCAATCTAATCTGACACTGGAAATCCCATATGTTTAACAGGAAAATCACCCAAAAAAACGCGTATGGTCCGAGTCATATGTGATGTCGTCCCCTATGACTTACCACGGTTTCGATAAGGGGTGTTTAATACTAAATCCCATTAACTCCAATTAAATCCCATAAAACATTCATACAATCATCATTAAATCACTTATTCCCAAGTAAATCCCATGACGTTATATGACTTTATCTAGTTATGTAGGAAACAATCATGTTTAAGCTACTTCCCCAAAATATATAGGGATGGGCAAATTCCGTCTATTTTTCGGGGACTCACGATCACTAGGGTTATGAACCACTCACGATTCGTAGGATGAACCATCAAACACTACTAAGGGCTTGTTGATCTGGGAAGGGAAAGCCAGATAACGCATCCATCAAAGCCAAAATCTATTATAAATCCCACTACATTCTACATTCCCAATAAATCCCACAGAGATTCCCAATATTTCTCATTCGACCATAGAAAGCAACAAAAGTACCCTCTGGTTATTGACCATAGCCATGGAAGCCATGGCTAATTTGGCTAGAAACCTCCATTTAGTTCGGGGATTTTCCATGGCTATGTTAGTCATAACCAGAGGGTATAACTAATGATTATAGGGATGGTTGATAATAATAAACCATCCCCAATTTCACCATAAATAGCTGGTATACAGCCTTCCCAAATGGATGGTTTATTGTTGTTTTATCCACATTAACTGGAAGAATGTCCAAGTTCTTCTTCCCAGATCCTGGTTGCCCTTGAGTTCGTCGCGGTTTCCAATGGTCACCGTGTAGGGTCCATTGAGGAACCTGAATCCCGCGTTCCGTTTCAAGGCATCCAGGGTGTCATAGCAATCAATGGATTGGTTCAAGGGAAAATTTACAGGAAACCCCCATATTTCATGGGAAAATCCTTGGGTTTCCTGTAAATTGTCCCTTTTTCCCAATCCAATGAGGCAATGAAAAGGAGATGTCAATAGCAAAAACTTGGATTTGATAACATATGGAGGATGGGAGTACCCCCAAATCCTCTATGTTCAGCGGATTTTCCATTGTAAACCATCCATTTTTTGGGTATCCCCATTTCAGGAACCCCCCATTTTTCCCTTATAGATTCCCCAGTCATGGTGAATTTCCCATGGGGAAAATCAATGAAAAGAATGCAAATCACCTTAAACAAACCCAGGAAAAGTGCGATTCCACCAAGAAAAAGGGCAGCTTCAACAAGTAGAAAGAATGGATTTCAGCATGAATTATTGGGACTTGAGTGGTAAACATGGTGATTGAAGTAACAACAAAAAGGGGTTAAGTCGATTTGGTGATATACCCCCTGAAGCTGTGTGGTAACCTAACTTCTTGCAGTGGAACATCATCATTTGCAAAAAAGAATTAACCTATATTAAGCTATATACATGTCATATGCTCTATATTTTCCAGCGTCATGCCTGATTATCCGAGAATAGATCTGGTGTGTGGTTTCAACATGTAACATGTTTGAACATTGTTGAAACCCGCAAAAACTTTGTGACGTATGAACTCATCCAAAACAGGAGTGGGAAACGAAAAACAACGCATCAAATCACTCATGTTCAATGGCATGCTGTAGTTTCCGCAAATAAAAAGTACCCTCTGGTAAACTAACATAGCTATTGAAATGGTCATTTATAGTGGATTTTCCTATTAAACATTGTGATTTTCCATAGATATGTTAGTTTACCAGAGGGTACGCGCAAATAAAAAGTCTATGCGCTCAGCCCATACATCCCAAACATATATACCACTGGTTGGTTTACAGCAGGGCGTTCCACTTCGCTTCGCAATAAGCCCACACAAAACCGCATCCCGGTCCAAATCCCCATAGACTAGTGAAATTCCTCATGTTGATATATATGTTGATAGTTACATCGTCAGTCTTGATAGTATCAACCACATACAACCTTTCTTGGAATGTATCCCCCATCCTTGTGGTTTCTTGGATCTTCTTAGGGGACCAAAACAAACACGACATATTCCGGGTAGATTCCCTAAACAACGGACTAACCAAGGGGAAATTAACAATCACTTTCAGCAAATCTAGAATCCACATCAAGTAAGGCTACTGGGTATTTCTCTTTTAAGACAGTAAGAGATTCTGATGATCCACCTGAAGTTCGTCAGGTGGTAAAGCGTATGCCATCTGTACCCATTTTGTGGTAGCATTTCGCCTAGCGGCAAAATGGGCTTGAAAATGCTCCTGAACTCTTTTGGGGTGAAGACTGTTTTGACAGCCACATTCCCAGTGTCCCGGAGCAATCTGTAGTAAAACTTCGTCTCAAGCTGTCCATTCTCAGCGGATTTCTCTCTGTACACCATACTGGCTCAGCAAGCCCCTCTAGGCCATTGGCATTTGCATCTGATCTGATATGATGGTATCCTAATCTATCCGCGGTGGGAGTTGCATGCTGATGTAGCATTAAATGGTTGGACGATTACCAAATCTTTCATGGTTGGAAGCAGCATTGCATCCCCTTCCAATAGAGAGTTCGCATTCGGCATACCCTCTGGTGAACTAACAATGGCTATTGAAAAGTGCCATTTATATTTGATTGTCCAACTAAAGATGGTGATTTTCCATAGCTATGTTAGTTTACTAGAGGGTATCGCCTCACTCTCAGCCATCTTTGCTACTGTACCCTCTGGTAAACTAACAGTTTGCTATGGAAAATGACCATGTTTAATGGGAAAATCCACTATTTCTATGGCCATCTAGCAAACTGTTAGGTTACCAGAAGGTAGCCGGATGAACACCCAATGGAAATGGGGCAAACCATGGCAGATCCCGGTGCCTACCCCACACTACCTCAAGAAACCACAAACGCGCTAGGGATTCCTCCCACCTTGGTGGCTCATCCCAGAGGTAAATTGGATGATTCATCCCAGTTGTAAGTGAACTAACCCTACTTAGCCCAGGTAAACCCTCTGGTGAACGTTTACATAACCATGGAAAATCACCATCTTTGATGGGACAATCCACTATAAATGGTCCATTTTCCATAGCTATGTTAGTTTACCAGAGGGTAATACAAGAAATACAACTTGTTTATATCTGTGTATGTATATCTTCCCACCATTATCAAGTTCTACCACTATTTGTTTCTCCCTTGGATTTGCTTAAGGACCCCCAAAACAAATCGGAATAGTCCCTTCATCGATTCCCCAATCGTAGTGGATTGTCAGGAAAATCCGCCAAATCATCGACTCCGCAAATCAAGCTTTCTTCGTGGATGTTCAAACCCCCATCGTCCCAGAGAATCCCAAGGTCTCCATGCTGATGACATGACTCCTGCCGAAAAAAATCTCTTTCGAGATCACTGCGTCTGCCACTGTGAAGATGCCACGTTCCTAACACTCGCATCCTGGCCACTTCAATCTGGGTAAATTATAACAATTCACTAATTTGAATTAAGGCCTTCTTCAGGATGATTCCCTATACTAACTATATATTCCAGTGAGGTCACAGTGAGGTCGTTATAATTTACCTAGATCAATGGATGGTTGGACAGGCATCCGGAGATCCGAAAGACGTGGAGATGCACGGTTCGGCAACATCTGCAACGATGGCCGCACCACCACGTCGATGAAATCTCTCATCTTGCTGCGCATCCAGCAAGACAATGAAATTCCATGAAGACACCATGAAATCCCATTAAAACACCATGGAATCAACATTAAGTCCATTCAATCACTACAATGTGGGACCCCCTAGTTATAAGTTGGTTTATAAGCCCCATTAACTATAGTTACAAGATGTTACAAGTATCATAAACCATGGTTATTGGAGTTCTAAACCAACTTAGCTATCTATAGGGGGCCCCACATTGTATGAATCACTATCAATCACCACCAAATCCGAAATCCCATGATTTTTCAGCTCTCCATTAACCACCAAGGACACTCGTGTGATGAAACACCCCACCACCTCCCTGCAGCTAGGCCAGATGCTCAGCAGCAAGTCGTCGCACGCTCTGGGGCCACGTGGCGGTAAAGAACAAGGTCTGCCGTTGCCTCCGGCGGTCAAGAAGTCGGCCCTACAGTTCTGGCCGGAAAGCGCAGTTTCGAGTCAGTAAGTCACCCCATAATGGATGGTATAACCGCATTGGAATGTCCATTGATAACCAATGATTTTTGATGAGTTTTGATAACTGGTAAAGGCCTTTGACTGTAACATCCACAACGGGATTCCAAGTTGACACCAAAGTCTCATGGTCAATCTCTGAAGTATGACGACCTTTTGGGGGACCCAAATCTTTCACCCAGAACAAAAAAACGGTGTCACCACAAGTTGCTGCCCTCGACGTGTGTTTGTTGATTGATGTTCACCCATCGAACTGGATTGTGATTATCACCACAAACCCTGGTTGCACTAATTACTTCTATACCAACTCTGGGGCACCACAGAGAGACTGGCTGATAACCCAACTTAATCAAAGGTCTGGTCGGTATGGTAGTTGGAACCCAGTATGCTGGGCTAGAGTGAACCGTTCTCTTACGGCCTTCCTTGGAATGATTCCCCGTGCATCACCCATCATTCATTAGTTCAGCCAGTCAAGTCCCCTTTTCGTTTCCCTTTTTCAGCCCCACGTTCACGTGCGTTTCACGTTTTCATGATTTGTTTTATGTGCCCTCCAGTAAATTCACAAAAAGGATATGGAAAACCCATGGTTTCTGTTTCGGAAGTTATCTACATTCATGGCGGATTTTCCGCATCTATATTGGTTCACTGAAAGGTGAATGCTTGGAGGAGAATCCCACTGATCGTACATGGCTAAGAACCCTGGTGATATTCAGGCCACTAAATGATAAGTTGGGGGTTAGTGCACATGAAAAAATGTAACAGGCATGTAACATCTGATATCATCTGAGAATAGTTGTGATTACTAACTGAGGATATTATGCTATGAACAGAGGTCATCTTGTAATAAATCGCTTACACTTGTAGCCTGCAGGGATACGAAGCCAGTGACGCTTCAGTGATGCGGCCGCATCCTCCAAGGTGGTGATCCCCAATGCTGTTGCCAGCGCAATGTCGTGATCCATGACGCAAGTACAACTCTGTGTTGTCGATCTGAGACTTGTCGACGAGGTGGCACCATTCCAAAGCTTGGAGGCGATCCATTGTGTTGTCCTCACACGTTGATGCAGCAACCTGTTGTGAACTCTTTGAGCCAACCTCGGCTCCTTGATGATGTTTGTTGGTTTATGTTCACCCATCTGGGGGGTTCCGAAGTCATGGGGGGGGGGCCCCCGAAGCATGGTTGTTTCAATACTAAATGGTCATCCATGACTTGGATGATTTGGGGTACCCTCATTTCAGGAAACTTCCATCTAGTTCCCAATCTCCACCCAAATGTTCAATGATTAAAGCAACTTAGCTAAATGGGGCACCACTAAATCAAATCCCATAAAACCTCATCAAATCCCATCATGAAATCCTACAAAATTCTATGAAATCTCAATAAATCCCATTAAAATTCCATCAAAACCCAATACATTCCATTGACATTCCATACATTCCCGCGAGATTTTCCCACCTTTAAACCACGAAAATTTGTGCCCAACGACTTCACGCAGCCTCGCCTTGGAATCATCTGCAGGATCTTTCGGATCTGAGGCTCAAAGCCCATATCTAACATGCGATCGGCCTGGAAAACGAGGCAGCTGAAGCGGCAGGGTGAAAAATGCTGGTCATCTACAATGTGGGGCCCCCAAACGATAGCTAAGTTGGTTTATAACTCCAAAAACCGTGGTTTATGATACTTATAACTTATAACTATAGTTAATGGGGCTTATAAACCAACTTATAACTAGGGGGCCCCACATTGTAGAAATGAATGGGAATTTCTATGACAGTTATGGGATGAAAATTCAGTTCTGGTGATCCAATCATGAACATATGCTGGAAAATGTTTACTGTACAGTAAAAACATATTCACTCGATTTCCAAGGAAAACCGCGGGAGAATGTTGGCAAATGGTGATTGCCGGGGTTCTTGGTGATTGCCGGGGTTCTTGGTGATTTGTATGAAAGTTATGGGAGCCATATCTATGCTGATTCAACTATATGACAGATTCTGAAAAATCTTTGCTCCACGCTTACTGGTTGGATCTGCCACACGGCGCTACCGCTGCAAGTCTTTTGAATATACATGCTTACAATAATCATGCTATTAGTATGCACGTGTGATATTACTAGTGTATACTAGTGTGCTGATTACAGTATACTTCAGAGCAGCTGTGCTTTCATAGCAGATCTAGCGCATAAGCACTCTGCGCGGTTGCTTGGATTCCTCAGGTCCACGGGCGCTAGCCGCCCCCTCAGAGGACGAGTCAAAGACTGACACTGCGGCAAGATTGCAACGGGCGTCCGACTTGTGCTTAGCAGGGAATGAGGGAATGACCTATAATTACCATTAATAATCATCCCATTCCCATCCATTCCCCCATTCCCTACTAAGCACCAGTAAGCCTCAGAGCATGCTTCCACTGTTGGTGTCTCCATGGGCAGCACCTGCTGCAAGTAGCTGATTGCTGCTTCCGCTTCTCCTGATCCATTCCAGCCCGATTTGAAAAGATGGAATCATCTGTCCTTGTATTGGATGTCCTCTCATGGCCAAACCTCCTCCAGTTGTGGCTAAATATCAAGCCATTCACCAAACAGAAGCTGGCCTATTCAACACATTCAAAGAATGGGGACCGAACAGAATGATCTTACAGTTTCAGCAGCTAGTTGTTTTTGTTCAAATATACCTTGACTTGAACTGCATCCACATATGGGGATGGGTTATAGTAAAGTTAAAAACCTTCAATACCACAGGAGATGAGCAACCGTTTACAACATTTTACAACCAATTTTCCTCTGAACAGCAGGGTATTGATCGGATCTTGACCCGCAGCCATATCTCGTGATGTTCTGGTGCTCAGCCTCTTGATACAAGAGCAACATGATCCGCCGAAGTGTGCGCGAGGGCTGAGAAAACTTTGCAAGAAAAAGGCCAACGCTAGCTCACCACTATCACTAAACATGATGATTTCCGGATGATTTCTGGATGCGCTCAAGCAAACCAGTGAAGTTGTGAAGCAGCCTTTTGTCATCTCTTATCCTCTCCAAGTTCCGATCCCACCCCACCAATTTGGCGTGAAGCGGGGTTGACAAATTCATGTTAAACAAATACAATTCACAGGGTCCCCGCTTCACATACAAGGTCAAAACTCCCAGTGAAGGCTTTTGTCTAAGCCAGGTGTTCTTGCGAAACTCTTGTTTACACTCCAGAAATCAACCATGGCAATGGAAATCCCCCATTTATGGATAAGTTTCCAACCGAATTAATGCTTGGCTGATTTCCCACCGCCATGATTGTTTGCTGGTATAGATCTTGAGATTCTTGAGCCATTAAAAGCCTCATAATTTTGGAAGTCTTGCCGAAAATCGGAGATTTCGTGTGCAGGTATGCGGTATACTCAGCAAAATATCTATATCATTCTATATCTATCGTGCATCTGTTCATGAGTGAAATCCTCATGTTCGTCATATTCCCAGGTCCACACAGGGAATATGGCTATATGATATTTGTTGCAGTAAGAAAACACACAATTCCCTGATGATGTCTACCTCAAATCTGCGGGACCCTACTTCAGGAATAGATCCAATACATTCAACCAGGATTTTGTTTGGGGGTGATCTAATATATTCGGTGGAAACCCTGGATTGATTGCCCTGTTTCGGGTGATTTAGTATATTCGGTGGAAGGGAGTACATGCCAACCCTGGATTGATTACGTTGATTCGGGTGATTTATGGTGATTTAATATATTCGGTGGAAGGGAGTACATGCCAACCCTGGATTGTTTACGTTGTTTCGGGTGATTTAATATATTCGGTGGAAGGGAGTACATGTCAACCCTGGATTGATTACCCTGTTTCGGGTGATTTAATATGTAGATGTCAACCGTGGATTGATTGCCCTGTTTCGGGTGATTTCATATATTCGGTGGAAGGGAGTACATTCAAACCGTGGATTGATTGCCCTGTTTCGGGTGATTTAATATATTCGGTGGAAGGGAGTACATGCCAACCCTGGATTGATTACGTTGTTTCGGGTGATTTATATTCGGTGGAAGGGAGTACATGCCAACCCTGGATTGATTACGTCGTTTCGGGTGATTTAATATATTCGGTGGAAGGGAGTACATGCCAACCCTGGATTGATTACGTTGTTTCGGGTGATTTAATATATTCGGTGGAAGGGAGTACATGTCAACCCTGGATTGATTACCCTGTTTCGGGTGATTTAATATATTCGGTGGAAGGGAGTACATGTCAACCCTGGATTGATTACGTTGTTTGGGACGATTTTATATATTTGGTGGAAGGGAGTACATGCCAACCCTGGATTGATTACGTCGTTTCGGGTGATTTAATATATTTGGTGGAAGCGAGTACATGTCAACCCTGGATTGATTACCCCTACTCAAATTCCTTGAAGGTATTCGCAACAAGTGATACAGTAAATGACTACTAAAATTCACTAAAATGGTACCCCCAGTCAAACAGCCACCGGGTTATCAATCACGGGTCATCATTACACGACAAGATTGGGGGGAGGGATTGCCATTATATGATATTATTGGATCATTTCATCCTTATCATTCTCAAAACTTTAATCATAATCCAGTCCTACATAAATACATATTATCATGTATGGGTTATACCCGAGTGATATACAGCGTATCAACCACTTCCTAATTCTGATGCACCTGCAAGTAGGGTGTTATTTCATGTTCCCGGATCCATGTTTAACCCCAATAAATCTTTGGTTGCTATTCATTTCAAGTTTTCCCCAACAAAAATCATTGATCCTCCCAGTTGTATTCCACAAATTCTACACTCCCAATGTCTCCTCATCGTGAACTATTGTAGATTCCGCTTGTTTTCCTTGTTTTCCCTACCATCGAGAATGGAAATGGACAATCATCATTTGTAGATTATGTTCCCATAAAATAGATATGTTGGGCGGATTTCTCATCTAGCCGGGACCACCCAGCAACACCTCATCCAGGGTCAGCTTCATCACGCGACCCAAGCCTGGGTTGCTCCCAACACCCCAGATACAAGGGGGGTAAATTGGGTAAATATAGGGCTATGAGTCAAAACCCTGGTACCTAGTGAACATTAAAATAGCTGGTAAATTGATGTTCATCACATTAAAATGGAAAAATCATAGGTTTTGACCCATCCCCTAATAGAGGTCGAAGGAGTAAAATTGTCTCGCCCGCCAGTGGCCATAGACTACAATGGTTGGAGCAACCCTGAAACTGGATCAGATATTCACACCTTTGACTTGAACCGCAAGCAGTTCTAGAAAATAGGAATGCAGCCACCGCAAATTCATAGGGACAGCCAGCCCTCTGTTCGCTGCTATCTTTAAATGCAAAAAAAAAAAACAACAATTGGGCTTTTCTTCGAACAAAGATAGAAATAGATGCACATGACATTATGTAGCAAGTACTAATTAGTGACTCAACATGAAATAGAAACGTTAGTAAGTTGATCCGTTACGAACTTGTTCTATCTTTCCGGGTGTTGATATAGCCATGAAATACCACAAGATACTAGAATTCTGCAACTGAAACCATCTTGGGGCCCATCTCTTAACCGGGCCATTTGTTACTGCAGATCTACAGTGGGGGCAGGAGCGAAGACTGTCAATTTCGGTCCTTGCAGAAAAGGTGCAAGGCTTTGTGGCTGGTGTTTCTTCCACAAAAAGGATCAAACAAGTCCATACATGCTCGGTTGCCATCTGAAATAGCACCCTCATGAAATTTAAAAATTTAAACTCTTCAAAGTGGTGGATGTATCAAGTGTACGGCGCGTAATTAATTCCTGAAAATATCAAAACAGATCAAAACGTTTCAAGGCAAATTTTGAACATGTCTGATGGGTCGACTACGACGAAGACTCCCTGAAATGAGAGGCTTTACAAGAAGGAATGACAATCTAACTCTCGGGTTCCTGATGGTTCCTGCAAGATCCTGCCCCCGTACTTGGCTACGTTGGTTTTTTTTTAACATGTTGCACCCTCTGGTAAACTAACATGACTATGGAAAATCACTATTTTTAAGGGGAAATTCAACTATGTCTATGGCCATTTTCAATAGCAAACTGTTAGTTTACCAGAGGGTAACTAGATTCGGTTCCACGGATGGCTTTATGGATATGTCAATGTGTCCATAGTTCCGTGGTTTCATCAACCAAGGGCTCACCGAAAACCACCCTGTGGGTCCAGCAGGACAATGTGGTAAAGCCAGTACCAACCATCCCCAAGTCATCACCAGAAATGGATGGTGAAACGATCCAAAACTTGAGGTTTCTTCATAGGTTGTTCACATTACTCGGGAAGGGATTCTTCAACCACCCCCCAAAACCGAAAAATCGACAGCCGAGACACGCAATTGCCCTCCTTCACAGAAATCTTGAATGCGGCCTCTAGGAATAGCAAAGAAAAACACTCTGAGATCTGCACAGTATTTTGAAATATGATCGTAGTTCAGGATTGGGCTGCCAAGTAGACCCACAAATTGGGCCACCTTTAGCATTTTTCTGTATGGGTCCGACTAATTATGCGCCAGATCTGTGACACCAAAAACTACAAGATAGGACATGATAGGAGAAACTGCATCTAAGATATCCCGTTGTTCAATCTGATGTGTTCTTATATCTGGGATATCTTTAGAATATAATAGAATATATAGTATTTGGGTGTGATGATATTGGTGTTTTCCTAAAACGGGGGTACCCCAAAATAATCCCCAAATGATGATTAAACCATTCCCCAATTGGTGCAAGACCACACCATCCAATTTGGTGTAGTCCATTTCAGGAACCCCCCCTACAAGGTGGTGCCCCAATCCATAGCTAAGTTGGTTTGTAAGCAACATAACTAAGGTTTATGGGGTATATATATATATATAAATATCGAACTAGTTCATGGGGTTCATAAACCAACAAACATCACTGGGGGGGCACCACCTTGGAGGAGTTATCCCATTTCAAGATATGCAGACTCGTGTTCTTTGAATCAGTGAAATCTCTCATTGGTCTTGGATGTTCTTGGTAAACTCAAAACAGTTTTCCGACAATCACATGTTATCAAATGTTTCCTGGTAAAACCACATAATATTTTCAGATATTTTCAGTGGTGATTTGTAATTACCGGTAAAATACTCTTTCCTAGTGAAATCTGGTTTACAATCTGGTTTTCAAACATGGTTTGCTGGAAAACCCCCTGATTTTCCAAGCTATAATCATCCATTTGGTTCGGGAATTTTCTAGCCAGCCACATTTGATGACACCCGAGGGTACAGTATATCACATAAATATTCCATCAGTACCTAAATATCCCATTGATTCCATTCCATTCCCATTGTATCCCTATTATACCACCAGTATTTCAAGTATAATCACTATTAATATCAGTTATGTCCTTTTCTTATTAAACATCCATGAATGAATTATTTACCCAAATTTCATCCAACAAAAAATCACCGCAATGAAACCCAATTTTCAGTTCTGGAATCTGGCTCCCATAAAATCATTGGAAATCACTTTAACATCCCTATAAAATCCCTCTGGTTGATAGTGAAATACCTTTTTCCCCCAAGAGTGTGTCCACACTTGGGGGTCCTTACAGTAATTAGTCGTAAAGGCCGGTGCTTGATCAGGGTGCTCCATTTGGTCGGCGGCATTTTTCCTGTAAATTCTCGCACAAAGTGGCTTTCCTGAGATGTCCATGTGCCTTTCGACTGCGCAGGCTCGCACAAACATCATCCTTCTCAACATCATCCTCATCTTCCTCCCCCTTGACATCATCCTCCTCCACATCATCCTCCTCCACCTCATCTTCCGCATCATCATCCTCATCCTCCTCCTCAACATCATCATCCTCCACCTCATCTTCCGCATCATCATCCTCATCCTCCTCCTCAACATCATCATCCTCCACCTCATTTTCCGCAGTATCATCCTTATCCTCCTCCTCAACATCATCATCCTCAACATCATCCATCATCTTCATCTTCATCATCATTATCATCATCATCCTCAGCATCATCATCATCATCATCATAATCATCATCATCATCACCATCATCATCATCATCATCATCATCATCATCCATCATCCATCATCCATCATCCATCATCCACCATCATCATCATCATCACCATCATCATAGTAAGAATAATAGTAACAAAAAGACAAAAATAAAAATAGTAATAATAGTAATAATAAGAATAATAATAATAATCATCATCATCATCATCATCCTCATCATCATCATCATCATCATCACTATCATCATCATCATCATCATCATCATCATCCATCATCCATCATCCATCATCCGTCATCCATCATCCATCATCCATCATCCATCATCATCATCATCACCATCATCATAATAACAATAATAGTAACAATAATACTTATAATATTAATAATATTAATAAGAATAGTAATAAACAAAAAAATATTAATAAGAATAGTAATTAAAATAGTAATATTAAAAATAAATGTAACAAAACATAGTAATAACAATAATGATAATAATAATCATAATCATCGTCATCATCATCATCATCATCATCATCATCATCATCATCACCATCCTCACCATCAGCACCATCATCAGCATCATCAATATCATCAACATTCTCATAGATTGATTCTCCTTCAAACTCAGCCTGAGTGTCTTGGGGCTCTGCCTGAAGCAAGGCTTGGAATGTCAACCTGCGATGCCACAAGAAAAATGCAAGGAAATAGTCCAACTTTGATTCCAACATCTGGAGGATGTTGTTGTGTGGGCTAACCCTCACCAAGCCCTTGTGCAACAGGGTTCCGTACAAACGCTTTCGGGCTATTGGAAAGCCAAAATCCAAAGCGTCCACCGTCTTGTGGAAGATGATGTAAAGGTCACCCAAAGCCGCATCCATCATCGAATTGTCGTACATGTGGGATCACTCGCATCGCCGAGGCACAAGAAGACTCGCAGTCACATTGAGTCGAGCTGCAAGCTCACACCCTTTGCCACCAACGCTCACTTGCTCAGGTCACCTTCAGAACAGTGACTGGCATGAGCTATAAAAATCACTAAATATTATAAATCATTGTAAAATCTTGTGAAATCCCTGTTTTTGATGGTTAAATCACTGTAAACCACTATAAAATCACTTCAACCTCCCCAATTTTTACCGATCAAAACATGGCTGGGCCTGGCGTTCCCACCACACCATGGACACCCATGCGAATCTGTTCTGCCTGGCAGTTAATGTGGAGAATGAGGGAATTTCATAGGGTTTGATAGGGTTTTAATGGGAAAATATCATGGGAATGAGGGATTTGAGATGATTTGAGGGATTGAAGACGGTTTAATGGGATTTAATATCATGAAAGTGTGGGATTTAAGACAGTTTAATGGGATTTTAATGGTTTTACCGAATGAAATATGTGGGAAAGATCAAGGAAATCCTATAAACCTTTGGGTATAGAATGGGGATAATATGAGATCATGGGGTACATAACCAACATTGGCCAACTATATAACTTATTTGGATAGTGTGGTAAAATATCTTGGGACTTGGTGGGACCAATAGAATGGAATTAATGGCGATAACATTGGGATATAGCAGGGTACATAACCAACTCAATATGATCTTGATACAAAGTGGGGCCCTCGTTTGATACGAGGTGGTTCATCCTAGTTCTACCTTGGCTACTTCACCGGTGAATTATAGCTGGATTCACCATAATCCCCGAACCAACTGGAGGTCTGTATGGAAAAATCATCGAACTAAATGGCGGGTCATCCAGCAAGCCATGTTTGAATACTAGGCAACTAAGTAACATGGGGGTTTAGTGGTTGATTTCGATAGGTTCTTTTGATCTATAATTAACAATAACTGTTGGATTTTTGGTGGGAATACCAGTAGTACCGCACAAGGCGGTGGCGGAAGTTTCAGAATAGGAAACCTATAGGAGAGGTTCGTTGTTGTGAGTCATGGATGGCAGAGCAGATC
>BGPT01001791.1:61797-71845 GCA_003297045.1 Symbiodinium sp. clade C Y103 | reverse complement strand
ACTGATGGATCAAAAGGTGGTTGGAGCGTCGGCCTATCTATCTGTCTATCTATCTGCCTGCCTAACTAACTGACTAACTGACTCACTGACTAACTGACTCACTGACTAACTGACTAACTGACTAACTGACTAACCGACTAACTGACTAACTGACTAACTGACTAACTGAGTAACTGACTAGCTAACTAACTAACTAGCTGACTAACAAACTAACTAACTGACTAACTGACTAAATGACTAACTGAGTAACTGACTGACTGACTGACTAACTGACTAACTGACTAACTAACTAACTGACAAACTAAACGACTAAGTTGTTAAGTTGTTAAGTTGTTAAGTTGTCAAGTTGTTCAATTGTTAAGTGGTTAAGTTGTTAAGTTGTTAGTTCAGTTAGTTGACTGACATCTCAAAATTTTCTTAAAACCCTCAGTTTTTGACACTTTTGACTTCCAAATGTGCTTCGCGCCACAACAGCGTGCACTTTTTCGACATCGAAGCATCATCGAATCGTCAAAAAGTGCTCCGAACCCCTCACGTTTTTACGATTTTTACTCCCAAATGTGCTTCGCGCCACAGCGCCGTGCACTTTTTCGACATCTCAACTTCCAAAAGTGCTCCGAGCATGTGGTGTTTTTACGATTTTCACTTCCAAATGTGCTTCGCGCCACAGCGCCGTGCACTTTTTCGACATCTCAACTTCCAAAAGTGCTCCGAACCTGACAGTTTTTAACACTTTTTACTTTCAAATGTGCTTCGCGCCACAGCGCCGTGCACTTTTTCGACATCTCAACTTCCAAAAGTGGTCCGAGACCTTCAGTTTTTAACACTTTTTACTCCCAAATGTGCTTCGCGCCACAGCGCCGTGCAATTTTTCATCTCTCATCTCCCCAGATGTCTCCGCACCCGCCGCTTTAGCGAGCCTACTTCTCGACCCTCCGGAGCCACAAAACATTGGAAAAANCTTCTGACTTTCTTCATCTTCTGACTTTCTTCATGGCTGTGCTTTTCCATCTGTCCATATTGTCGGAAGGTTTAGCTTCTAAACTTCCTTCGATTATACGGTATATGTGGATATTAGTATTTATATATATATATATATATATATCTACACTTGAACGGGTGGACATGGACAAACTTAATCAAACTTACAACACTAATCAAACTTACAACTGCAGGGCACCACATTGTGGGTATGTGTGAAAATCTCTAAGTTTGCATCATTGGGGTGGTGAACATCCATAAGCACCAGCTAATCGCAGGGTTTTGGCCCCAAAAAACCATGGAAAAGGATTGGTTTCGCCGAGGCCTAGGAGATTCAACGGAAATGAAAGAAACATTTGGATTTACCCAACATGGGTGATTAGTTCTATGACACTAGAAAGGACATGGCAGGTAAATTGCATTCAATCCCAGTCCAATAAAAACTTCCCATCACCTTCCCAACCAAAATTTGCCCAGCCATCATGTATCCGTTAAACCCTGATTGCTGATGCTTAAACACCTGTTTTTCATGGCTAAAACAGATATATTGGTCAAAAAAAACTGCAAGACTCTGAATTACTTCCCAAGTGAGGCAACAAAAACAAACAAAATGTGGGATAAAGATACACTTCCCCTACTAATCGGCAGATTTCGTCTCTTCAGCTCTTTGGCTCGAGCCTGTGGCGGCTTGGGTGCACCGCCATAGCAGCACACCGTGCGGATGCCGGCATTGCGCCCGAACCTTGCCACGGAGAGGTGGACCAGGGAGGGGTTGTCGGTGAGGAAAATTCCATAGTAGTGAACCATGTGATGGTTTTCCAAAATTGGGGTTACCCCAAGTCACCATGGCTTTGAATACTATATAAAATGGTCTAACGACTTGGATGATTTGGGGTACCTTTTTTTAGGAAACACCCATATGTAGTTTTAAGCCAATTATTGAAACTAGATTGTATGTCCCAGTAATCTAATCATACTCCTAACTTCGTTGAAATTTAGTTGACTTGATATGACTTAGACTTAGATGACTTGACAAGTGGTTAATATCCCATCGCTAGTGAATATTCCTATTATAGGTTAGTTCATAATCTTCAATAATCCACTTAGTATATTTCCATTTATATCCCATTGATGGCTTATTAACACCCAATATCCTATTTTATGGCTTATTAAATATGATGAAATACAATCACTAATTCACCAAGCCACTTGTTGATGGATAAGCATTCCCTACATCATCTGGGCCTATACACTAGGCAGAATCCATTGATATCCCATTGATATCCCGATAATATCCCACCAATCATTCACTAATTCACCAAACCACTTAGCATCAATATGACAATTATCCCATTACTATGGGTTAGTAAATATTATCCAAGTGGAATAATCCTTAAGTGTAATTATCCAGTATTCATCGTGATATATCATATCATTATGGCCTAGTAAATATTCACCAAATGCAATAATCCCGAATATCATCACTATAAATCACCATTAACTTCATCCACTTCTTTCACCAAGCCACTTGTATAATCCATTGTATAATCCATCTCTATATACCCATGGAGTTATAGTTATATTCTCTATCATCCCTAATATTCTCTTATGTAATTGTATATTTAATCCTGAATATCACCATGATCTTGATCCAATTCTTTCACATTATTAATCCTATTATTAATCACTATGGGTCAGTAAATATTCCCCTTCAATGCCAAGTGCTCCCTAATATTACCATTAACTTCACTTCTTTCACCAAGCCACTATATAATCCCTAATAGCATCACCATTCACCTTATATAATCCATATAACTATATATGATAATCCATCTATAAACATATCATATATATTTTTTTTTTATAATCCATCTATATATTTATCTATAATTACCCTCTCGCAAACTAACATAACTGTCGAAAATCACCATTTTTACAGGTAAATCCACGAACAAACTGGGCCATTTTCAATCGCTATGTTAAATTACCAGAGGGTATCTACAATTCTATAGCCAATATAATCCCTAAGCCACTATATAATCCCTAAAATCACAACAATTAACCTAATATAATCCATAATTGTATATATATATATATAATCATCTACATATCCATCTATATAATAGATAATATCGGTAATACCATCTATCATGATATCATCTACTATTATCTAGGAATTATCTGTATAATTTATAGACATCCATCCATTTCACCAAGCGACTTATCATCAATATGACAATTATCCCATTATTCATCATTCTTATGGGTTAGTAGATGTTGAAATATTCCCTAATATCATCACCATTAACTTCATCCACTTCTTTCACCAAGCCACTATATAATCCCAAATATCATCACCATTCACCCAATATCATCCATAATTACACTGCACTCCGCCAACCAAGAGCGAATCCAATTCCATTGAGAAGTGTTCAGCCCTGGAACAAGACCTACTTCCTTTTCCAAATGGATCAACATCGTAGATGTTTTAGTCAACCCATCTGAAGGATTATGAAGGCCTGGCAAGTGCTCCAAAACCAAACGACGACGTTTCACAAGGAATTGGATGAACTTTGCCCTCAATTCGATGTGGCGAACTCTGCGAAGTAAACCTTCCATCTGAGCAATTGAAATGGCGGCCTTTGCATCGTTTTTCAGAATCAATGCGTAGGTCCCCGTGGTTCGTAAAGGGGTACCAATCTCATCCNCTGAGCAATTGAAATGGCGGCCTTTGCATCGTTTTTCAGAATCAATGCGTAGGTCCCCGTGGTTCGTAAAGGGGTACCAATCTCATCCAATTCAATTCCCTCCATGATGGTTGGCAAAAGAAGGGCCACAGCAATCAGTTCCTTAGAGTTTTCTACTAAAGAGGACAACTTTACATAATATATATATATATATAAAATCCATCTATATAATCCATCTATATATTCATCTATATATATATATATATATTATACGTATATATATATATATATCTATCTATCTATCTACAATTATAGTCATCCTGGAGTAGATAGAATATGGAAATCTCAAAAACTCCACACTAAAGTGGGAATATCTTTAAAAATCCCATATTCTATCTACTTCAGGATGATTATATATATATATATACCCATCCACTTCACCAAGCCACTTATCGGATTCCTCCTGGATTTGGATCGCCAATTCCCGCGTGGGCGCGATCACCAGCAGCGAGGGCTCGCCGCTGGCGGCGCCCACGCCGCGCGTCAACATGTCGGTGAAGGCTGGGAGCCTCGGCGTCGGCGCCGGGGGAACCGGGGGAGTTCCTGGGAAAAGCCGGGAAAAACTGGGAAAAATATGGAAAAATTAAGGGAAATCTGGGATTTGATGTGGAATTTTCTGGAAAAAATAGAGAAAACATCTGAAAACATGAGATTGATGTGCAAGAATTGGAGGAACATGAAATAACATCTGGGATTTATGTGGATTTATCTATGAACATATCTAAACAAGTTAGGTGGAAACCAGGATTTATGTGGATTTGCGTGAGAAATGTAAATTTTGTGAAATTTTATCATGGATCCCCACTGCCAATGGTTAAAGTCCTGAAACTATAGAGATCTCAATTGCAGGCCTATATTGGTATGGGTCCAAATTTATGAATAGGGGACCACTGCTTTTGGTGGTTTTCATTCTTGAGCATCCATCAACATTGTCGGATATTATGAATCAAAATTTGGTACTCTGATATTCACATGGTTGATACTAAAACTTAACTATAGAAAATCTGTGGTCCCCTGGGTCTTAATTTTTGACCTACAATGTGGGGCCCCCTAGATAGCTAAGTTGGTGAACATAACTCCAATTTCACTATAGTTTATGATACTTATACCAGTAGTACCGCACAAGGCGGTGGCGGAAGTTTCAGGAATAGCAAACTATAGGAAAGGTGAGTTGCTGTGAATGATGGATGGCAGAGCGNGATCAAAAGGTGGTTCGAGCGTCGGCCTATCTATCTGTCTATCTATCTGCCTGCCTAACTAACTGACTAACTGACTGACTGACTTACTGACTGACTAACAAACTAACAAACTAACTAACAAACTAACGAACTGACTAACTGACTAACACACTAACTAACTGACTAACTGACTAACAAACTAACTAACTGACTAACTGACTAACTGACAAACTGACTAACTGACTAACCGACTAACCGACTAACTGACTAACTGACTAACTGACTAACTGACTAACTGACTAACTGACTAACTAACTAACTAACTAACTAACTAACTAACTAACTAACTAACGAACTGACTAACTGACTAACAAACTAACTAACTGACTAACTGACTAACAAAATAACTAACTGACTAACTGACTAACTGACTAACTGACTAACCGACTAACTGACTAACTGACTAACTGACTAACTGACTAACTGGCTAACTGACTAATTGACTAACTGACTGACTGACTAACTAACTAACTGACGAACTGACTAACTGAGTAACTGACTAGGTAACTAACTAACTAGCTGACTAACAAACTAACTAACTGACTACTGACTAACTGACTAACTGACTAACTGACTAACTGAGTAACTGACTAACTGANACTAACAAACTAACTAACTGACTACTGACTAACTGACTAACTGACTAACTGACTAACTGAGTAACTGACTAACTGACTGACTAACTGACTAACTAACTGACAAACTAACTAACTAAGTTGTTNCAAATGTGCTTCGCGCCACAGCGCCGTGCACTTTTTCGACATCTCAACTTCCAAAAGTGCTCCGAGACCGTCAGTTTTTAACACTTTTTACTTCCAAATTTGCTTCGCGCCACAGCGCCGTGCACTTTTTCCACATCGCAACTTCCAAAAGTGGTCCGAGACCTTCAGTTTTTAACACTTTTTACTTCCAAATGTGCTTCGCGCCACAACGGCGTGCAATTTTTCATCTCTCATCTCCCCAGATGTCTCCGCACCCGCCGCTTNNNATTGGAAAAACATAGTGTTTCGCGACTTTCCTACCTTTTCGCGCACCTGCATCTCTTCTCTTCTGACTTTCTCATCTCTTATCTTCTCTCTTCTGACTTGCTCATCTCTGATCTTCTCACTTCTGACTTTTCTCACCTCTGCTTTTCAACTGTCCATATTGTCGGAAGTTTCACTTCTAAACTTCCTTCGATAACTAACTATAGTATTCGTGGGGTTTATAATGGTTTATAATGGTTTATAATGGTTTATAAACCAACAAACATCACTGGGGGGGCCCGCTATTTTCTCCCAGCTCTTAACGTTGCACCGAGCAGCAGAAACGCCAAAGTCTTTCCGCTACCCGTGGCTGCCACCCCGATCACGTCTCGGCCTTGCATGGCCAGAGGCCAGGTATACCTGGTCGAGGAACACGCAGTGATGTGCTTACCCTCTGGTGTCATCAAACGCGGCAAGCTGGGAAGTCACCTATTTAATTCGAGGAAAATCATCTAGAAACCAGGCTAACGACTGGATGTTAATCTGTTGGACAATATACAGGGTTGTCGCATGTATTTGAATCTGTTGGACAATCTACAGGGTTGTCGCATGTAAACCCCAAATAGAATACGGAGAACTGGCATCCCAGAATCGCAAGTGAAAAACATCACCCGTAAATAACCCTTCCATGCGTAACCGGCTTTTTTCATATTATAGTGATTACAATGGGGACCCCCCCAGTTACAAGTTGATTTAGAAGCTGCAATTATTTAACTACGTCATATAGTCATATCCCTCATCTACCCTAGTTAACCAAGTTATAAACCAACTTCGCTATCGTGTGGGGGGCCCCACACACATACATCCCAATTAAATATCCATTACATCCCATGTATTGACCATAAAATCCCCCAATTTCTGCTAGTTGAATCCAAATGTTCAATTTTCTAATATGTTGGAATATCAATTCATCAAATGTTGATGCTTACATCATGTTGTATCACCAATAGATTATGAGTTTTTATATACCAATGTTTTGAAATATAAGGTCACTGTCGTCAGATTATCCGATTTTTTGGTAGATCCTAATGAATTTCACCCATAGATGTTATATAGCCATGTTTCTTCCCATTAAATCACTCTAAAGTCCCTAGAGTCCCTAGAGCTGATGATGAAATGCCAAGATGCTGTTGGATCTGTGAGGGCGACGGAAAGCCTGCGGCCTGGATCTGATTCCTGGGCACCAGTGGTAGTTAGCGGTTTCAGGCAGCTCAGGGCGGCGTCAGTAATAAGTGGCTTGTAGAATCTGGGATTTGTAGGGATACTTTGGAAGTATACCTCAATTTTCAGACAAAATACCCATAAGGTGGGTTATGACTTACAACCCCTATATCATATCATCGGGATGTAATTGGTTGCGATATAATAAGACCATTAAATCATCCAAGTCATTGGACTATTTTAATATTGAAACCCATGGTGACTTGTTGATCCCCCATTTTAAGAATAAGAAACCTCCAACAATGTGGGGCCTCCCAGTGATGTTAGTTAGTTTATAAACCCCATGAATACTAGAGTTGCAAGTGTCATAAACCATTAGAGGTAGAAACCAACTTAGCTTTTCTAAATGGAGCCCCCACATTGTAAAATCTAAGAGGGATAGAATCGGGATATAATCAGGATATAGTGATATAATTCAACAGTTTCCTTTGGTACTTTAAGCGCCTTGTCCATTGTTTGACAGAGAGTTGGGTATATTGACCCCTGATGAACAATCTAGGGGTATATTAACGCCTATGGATTGGTGACCATCCCCCGAAAACTGGTTTACCCTCTGGTTGGTCTTGGTTGGTTTTCTCTGAGGGTATAGCAATCTTGCAAAAGAACTTACCTTCTAGTAACCTAACACACATGGCTATGGAAAATGGGCATTTCTTAGATTAAATATGGTGATTTTCCATAGCTCTTTGAAATTGCCAAAGGGCAAACAATGATGGTACTATATAATTTCCAATTAAGAAGTGTAACCAACAATAATGAGGTAGTAAAGGCAGATCTTCCCATCATTAGATTGGATTTAACCAGCCAAAGTGCGGAGTTAAGCATCAAGAGTGAGTAGGGATTTAACCAAAGAAAACGATGGGTTTATAACCAGTCATTGAAATATTTGGTGGTTGAGCCCATGCAGAGCGACGGCGCGACTTACAGTAGTGGCACTTATGTGGCTAACATCGTTTCAAATCCAAGTAACTGCAACAACACAAAATCAATCTAAAAAAAAAACTAAGTGCATGGCTACATCCAGAATGGTGGTACAACGGTATAACCAACAACAATGACTATACACCAATTTTCTGTTAAGCCGTTGAACAATTGGGGACATCTACAGTATGCTTCACCTCGATCCCAGCTGCAGCCCAGTCTCTTGATGGCTGGGGGGAAAGGACATGCCTCAAAGGTATCAAAGCCTGTGAAACCTCAGTCAAGCTCAGCCATTGGAAATCATGTTCAAACTATACCAGTAGTATGTAATGTAGTGTACCCTCTGGTAAACAAACATAGCTATTGAAAATTGCAATTTATAGTTGATTTTCCAGTTAAAAATGGTGCTTTTCCATAGTTATATTAGGGTAAATGGAACGTCCAAGAAACTTCACAATATCTGCACAATCTCTGCACATGTGACGCAGAAACCCGCGGATGGCGGAACCAAGCTGGATAGGGACTATACATCTATGCTACACATATGCACCAATGCTGGTACTGCCACTGAGACGGAACTCACGCAATGAAACCACTCGGGAGTCAACATTCATTCGCTTTTGACATTTGGGTTTCAACCAAGATACCCTGTGAAACACCAGTGAGGTAGAGCGGATGTACCCAGCAAATTGATTTTAACAATCCTCAGAAAGTGCACTATGGTACAAAAAACTATATGGTAGATGTGTTCATGCATATATATATATACTGTAACATGTATAGTACTCTATGATGCATAAATTAACACAAACTAAATATGCACCATCCGGTAATCAAACCTGGCAATTGAAAACTACAGTACCCATCTAGTTGGGTGATTTCACAGCTAGCCATGTTTGATGACACCGGAGGGTATCCCTTAAATTCCCATGATATTCCCATGAAATTCCCACATTTCTATACATTTCTTACTCCAGCTATAAACCTCCATTTCTATGGGATATCATCCCATAATCATCCCATAAACATCCCATAAGCATCCCATAATCATCCCAATTATATCCTATCTATTTCCCATAAATATATGATACATAAATAAGCAGTTGCACACACACACACACACACATATATATATATATGTACCCTTTGGTTATTTAACATCGCCATAGAAAATCCCCGAACTAAATGGAGGTTTCCAGCTGGGAAAATCATCCAAAATTAGCCAGCTATTCCATGGCGAACTGTTAAATAACCAAAAGGTATATATATATATATATTCACATAAACTACCCTCTGGTAAACTAACATAACTATGGAAAATCACCATTTTTAATGAGAAAATCCACTATAAATGGCCATTTTCAATAGCCATGTTAGTTTACCAGAGGGTAATATTTCATACATCCCACATCTCCTTCGTTTGGCGTCCAAGTCGCTGGGCAAGACCTGTCCCATGGGGTCTTGAACCTTTACTTCCAGATCCTCAGAACACAGGTGGATCAAGGGACCAACCATCAAAAATTGGTGAAGTTTGTGCCTACACCCATGGATTTCCATTTTGGTTGGTTTGGAAACTACGTAGTGGATATGTGTTGCTTAAACCACTCCAAGAATAAATCCAAACATCTCGAATCCCAGCATTTGAAAGTGCTATTCACCAGTCTTGGGTAAACGGCTTGCAGTGAGGAAAACAAGTAGTAGCAAATTACTCTCTGGTAAACTAACAGTTTGCTATTGAACATGGCCCATAGAAATAGTGGATTTTCCAATAGAAAAATGGTGATTTTCCATAGTCATGTTAGTTTACCAGAGGGTATAACATAGCCATGGAAAATCCCCGAACTAAATGGAGGTTTCTAGCTGGGAAAATCATCCAAAATTAGCCAGCTATTCCATGGCGAACTGTTAAATAACC